>NCQV01001080.1:0-10841 GCA_002740545.1 Lophocereus schottii | reverse complement strand
TCTCCCTCTCCCTCTCCGGTCGCCGTGAAGGTGCCTCGCCGGCGATTTGCAACTCCGGCAAAGGTCGTATTCTGCTGATGAAGCTCGCTTTTTATCGCTGGATTTGTTGATTGATTGATCACTTATTCAATTTCTGTATTGTTTCAATTTTCAGGCAATTTCACCTTGTTGAGTGATTGATTGATCGCGTTTCAAGAGTTTTTGACATGGGTTCTGAGTCAGGAAGTGCTTCCCATGATGACCGGGATTCAGGTAAATTAATTCACTCACTCAATTGCGACTGGAATTCGCTTGTGTGATTCTTGTTCGTCCTAATTTTGTTTTTTTCTTCCTATTTTTTTTTTAATTGGCGTCTGCATCTTTGCTATGATCTGAGTTGTTTTGTTTCGGCCTTATTAGTGAAGAATTGCCCACAAGAAGATAAGATGCTAATTCTGTGTTCTTGGTTAAGTGGTGGGTTTGGCCGGAAGTTCTTTCTGCTACTTACTGGCATTTGCTTGAAAGGAAGAGTGGGAAGATACTAGCTTGGAAGGGAGAACGATGGGTACTAGAAGGACTTGATTAGGAGTACATTGGAAAGGAAAAGAAGGGAGATGATTTCCCATCAGCTAAACTGGCTCCTGGATGACTTGTTGCAAACTCATAGTTTCTGGAATTTTTGTGCTTGTTTAGCACATTGTATTGCTTGTGTGACTCTGAAAGTATGGACGGGCTGGCAAAGCCCTTGGCTGCTACCAAAAGTATACGCTCTAGCTACCATATGCAATTCTGCACACATGCTAACGGGGCTAGCTTGAACGAGCGTTTATCCTTGCAAGCTTTAGAATATTTTGCAAATGAAGGATAATCTCTCATTCTTTATGTGGTGTTACTCATTGGTACTGATGTTGTCTTTCATTTATTGGATGTGGCAGATGACGAGGAAGACTATGATGAAGCTAATGGTGGCAATCAGCTTCTGGGATTTATGTTTGGGAATGTCGACAATTCTGGTGAACTTGATGTTGATTACCTTGATGAGGTGATGATTCATGCTTTGTTCATGCGTTGTTTGAAAAAGTCTTCTTTCTATGCATCGGATCTAGCATATGGCACTGTGATGGCTGACTTCAATAAGTGCATATATTATCTTCATTTGGATTTGTTTGCCTGAGTGTCCATAGGAAGAGAAAATATGCATATTTTTGCTTGTATTACATCATGCTCGAGAAAGTTCTCATCAGTAGTGCTTTGTGACTTAGTGTGCTAATATGTCCAGCGGATACGCATGCATGATGTGTTAGTGGCTTTGGTGTTTTATCAAGTGCAGAAACTATTGGTGAATTAATGATTTGTCAGTGATAGTCTTTATTATAACTGTTCATGCTTACGCAGAATACTTACACAGAAAAAGCATTGACTCCGGATAAGCGGCGGAGTAAATGTTAACTGATATAGTTCCATTTCTGAAGGTGATATTGATTCAGTCAGCCTTTTGTGTTGTGGTCATTCATTTCCTCTGAAGGTCAATCAGGATTCAGGTATGCTTAGCGCATGGCAAGCATAAAACCTGATCAATCTTCAATAGGATCAAAAACAATGGTGAACCATGTTCTTGAGGGAAATTGTCTTTCAAGTGCTGAAGAGAAATTCCGACACCCTTAAAGGGTCTTTTGTTTCTTTCCCAAATTATCCAAAAAGTCATCAAGTATGGCCATTGACTTCTTTTTCACGGTCCTACGAAAGGTGGCCTTCAACAAAAGCATCTTTTGTCCATCTTAATGTAAAAAGCAGGGAAAAGCTCTCTCAAAGGGGCCCCGTCATACTCTCAATCATGCCAATTTTTTTTTTTTGGGGGGTAATTTTTGAAAGATGGAAGAACCACCGTGTACCTCGAAAGATGAGTATGAAAAAAGGATATCTCCCATCCTTTAAAGATGTACCTGCAAAGGCTGTGCCTATAAGAATCACTTAGTATAGAAGGAAACCATCTGAATCCAGCCTCGTCGTATTTGGTTACTCACCCTCTCTACAAATGCCCTTCTTATTCACAAATATCCATCAACAAGTAGTGCATCATTGAAAGGGTGCAGTTCTCTTATGCTTAAACCTCCTTTAGTGGTTGCCTTACGATATTCCATCTTGGTCGATGATACTGAAGTTGCACTCAAAAGAATCTAAAGGAAGTTTATGTGGATTGGTTGTGACTGGGGAACTTGTGAAGATGGTAAAGGAAAGTGAGCTAGAAAGTAAGTCGGAATTTTAGGGAGTAAACTTTTGATGAGAGTTAATCAACCTCCTCTAAGGGGTATATATATTTCCACCCTAAAGTTCTTCTCTCGACCTCTTGATAGTAGGACCCCAAATGGCTGTCTCCTTAAACCTTGAGGAGACTTAGGTAAGAAGTAGGAAAAGAATTCATGGTGCAACCTAAAACACTTGCAAGCATTTGAATATTGTCCACTTAGAGCGTTTTTTTTTTTTCCCTCCCCAAATTGACTCTCATATGCTAAATCGTCCCAAGCCAAGTGAGAACATATCAAATATTCATCATTTTCTGACAAGCATTATTGCAAAAGACAATGGTATCTCAACAAAAAGGTGCTATACACTCATAGCTGCCATTTGGTTGGCCCACCGAAAACCTTTAGATGCTGATCCTAGTATGCTGATGAAAACCTCCATGACGACAAAAAGGCCGAAAGAAGACAAGGACCCCATGTCGAATCCCAAAAAGGACTCTATTGGAGAACCTTTGACGAAAATCTCAAAAGTGCTACAGAGTTCGAGGAGATGCAATGATGAATCCAACCGATCTTCTTCCCCCCAAACCCATTTTTCTTATCGTGGAAGTAGTAGCTATCACATAGTCTGAAGCTTTGTTAATGTCCAACTTATAAGCAATCCCAATCTTCTCAAACTTAATCCTAAAATCAATGAGTTAATTTGCAATGAGCACAACATCTAGAATTCCATGGCCCTAACCATGGATTCAAAATGTGGCCGAATCACGATGAAACAGCGCATTGGAAAGGTTTTGGAGTTGGGCGAATCGCGTTTTCATGTCGCGATGGCTGCAATATGGAACGCGATTGCCGTATTTGAGTGATTTTGCCGTACTGCTACTGAAACCGAAATTGCGATTGAAACCGCATTTTAAATCCTTGGCCCTAACAAAACATTCTCTAATTAAGGCCGCCAGTGTCACCTTCCGATCTCCGGACTATCACCTTGGAAACTTGCATATGCAATAGTCCAACCTTGTGGTCAAATTTCTTATGTTCTTGGCATTTGCTTTCTTCGGATCAGACTGATAAAAGTAGCATTAAGGGTGGCCAACAAAAAAGGAAAACTCTAGAGAATATTCTCATCACATCCATCTAACAATAACAGTATTCTGGGCTTCTGGCCACCTGAAAAAATGTAATATTTATGCCTTTGATCCAGAAAGTTATTACCAAAGCAATCAATAATTGCTTTACTGGTTTGTTCCTTATTGAAGGACAACTCGATATTCCCCTTATCTGAGTCTTGTAGAGAGGGCAATAACAATTCATTGACTTTTCATCTCCATGCTTCAACCGGTGTAGACAGAGATTTGTAGCGGTCAAGGACTAAAGACCTTGTTTCTTAAAGAACATCACAATGATTCCCAACCCCTACACAGAAGGTGTATAATTAAACTTCTTATGAAGATTAGCAACCCTTTGGAAAAGCTGTGTTACAATCAACCACCCTAAGCCATCAAACCCTAGATTTTTGTCTTGGAGAGATTTCTCTATTAAGAAAATCTTAGCCTGGTCACCTTTGCAACTTTCTTCTGCTCAGTTTCATTGGTAGTAAGACCAGACTATTCTTCTTTAGTTTTTTCATGTCAAAGGTAATTGATAAGTCCCATGAGTTTGAGTCTCAATGTTGCCAAGACTTCTCTGGTCCATTTCTTGAGCTTCTTCTTAAAATCTTAAGTTTTTTTGCAAACAACAAAACTGGCGAAGCCAGGAACTCATCCAACTGTTCTTTTATAAAATTAAGGGCACCCTGAAACTCCAGTAACATAGTCTCAAACCTAGAAGGTGTCTTTCCCTTTCCAACTTTGCAGTCCCTAGACAAATAGGAAAGTGATTAGAGAGTGTCCTGGGCAGCCTTTTCTGAATTGATCTGCTCCTTCCATCCCGCTGAGACAAGAAAGCGGTCCAACCGTGATCAAGATACCTTTAATGCATCATAGAGGCATTTCTGCTCCCAGAAAGGCTTTTCTACTTCTCTCTCGTGAATTGCTGCAAACTATCATGAGGTATTACCATGAAATTCTTCTTTTTTAAAATTTTCTACCAAAAGGATCCTCCAACTCCTAACTCCTAAACCAGGAGATGGTTCTTTGACCTAACAAAAAGCATATTCACTTATCAAAAGATGACTAAGGTTAATAAAGACCTTGTGGAAACCTTGTTAATAAGAAGCTGATAATGCTCTGGTCATCTTAGCAGTGAATAAGATGAAAAGGAATAAAGATAAATAGGTGTGGCATGTGCAAGGGATAAGAAGCCGAATTAAAAAAATCCACGTACTCAATCCAGGTCCAGGTAAAGTCAAGCTCACACTGTAGGGAATAAAGAGGGTGACTGAAAGTAGTCTGAAACTAGGAGACGGATTCCATATTAATTTCAACCTTGTGTATGCTAGGCCACGATAATGATTAAGGATCATTTGCTGTGAGAATTGGGCCATGTCTTTCTTGATACCTTCGCTAAGATTTTTCTTAATTCTGCCCCTTCGTCGCTTTGCTACCTTGATATTTTTCCGTGGCTGTGGCATCCCACATCCGTTTATCTTCCCTTAGCCTTCCCTAGCCTGCTGAACGTTGTGAATTATGTTCCATGTCTAGCCATTGATTGGCTAACCCTTACCGTTTTCCTGATCGTACCTGATTTTATGTCTCATGTTGTGGCTGCACATCCACTGCAACAGCCTCCCTCATCTCTGCAGTCGCCATCCACTGCAACAGCCTCCGTCATCTGTGCAGTCGCTAACCTTAGCTTTGAACTCACTTAATTGGCCAATACTTTGCAATATAACATTGTGGGCTAAACAACTGTCTCCTTCATGGATATTGGGAAAAAGCAATTGTGAATTAAATTAGTCGAACTCAGTCATGGATGGTCAGTACTAGTTTGCGCTGGGCCATAAATGATTACTAATTTGAGTTATCGAGCGTTGCATCTTGATAGGATGCATACATTCTGTGTATCCTTTTATGTCATTCGTACTATGTCATAATTTCTGATCAAAAGCAAATGCAGAGAGCGTTACATCCTGGTAGGCTGCGTACATTCTGTGTAGGCTTTTGTGTAATTCTTAATATTGCATGGTTGGAGAAGAGAGAGGAGCGATGAGAAATACACAGTGAGGAGATTAGCCATGCGGAGCTGATTAGACTGGCTACTGTATCACTGAAGAGGTGAATTGGGAAAAGTAGTGGTAGCTCAGCTGCCTCAGCACCGAGGAGCTAAACCAGGGTGAGGGGAGACGAGAGGGGGTAGGAGCAAGGACTCGGAGTGGCAGAACAGAAGGTGGGGGGGAGATCGATCCATTCTCCAGGTATATGTGGATTAGGATGATAGAGACATAGGAGAGTGGAAGATAGGTATTATGGCCATGAATCTTCCACTAGGACAAGCCATCGGCTCATCATCCCATGAATCTTCTGTGAACATAACGATTCTACCTCCATTACCTTGAGTGTTTCCACTAGCCCCACTGCGAGCATGACTTTGTCATCGCCAAGACATTTTCTGCCACCAAGACTCCTTCCACTACCGTCACCATCACTACCATGATGGATCTTGCTGTCAGTGAGCATAAAAAAGAGAAAGGAGTGGTGAAAGATGCCATTAAATCAGTCATCGGTTTAGAATTTGGCGACCTGTTATTAACCACTGTTAACTTTGGGCTGCTGAATGTGTGAATCAAGTAGTGACAATTTAGCTTTATAATTGTTGTTTCTGTATGTTCGTTCGCCTTCCTTTGTGTCCTAGCGGTCAGCACTGACTGAGCTACTGGGAGGCATGTATGAGTTATTTGCGCTCTTATACAACATTCTACTTTAACTTCTTTCCCAGGGAAATCTTTGATTGCATTGAGGAGGACATGAATACAGAATAAGATTGTTTTTGAGTTGCTTTCTCCTCCATTCCGAAATGAAAAGTGTAAAAGCCTTTTCTGATTGGTTGCAAGATCAGTAGGGATGATACTCTAGAGGAAAAAATTAGCAATTCCAGCTTCCTAGATTTATGTATGCTATTATTTGTGAACAAGCCCTGATTGTATTGACATGTTAATTGTGATTTTATGGATTTTTTTTGTTTTTGTTTTTGGCAATGATTGAATCTTGGTTTGCCGGCTACTGTACTTGATCCTTGGCAAATTGGTCTTGTTAGGGATGATGAGAAGTTGTGTCACAGTGCATTCCTAGCAACTTTTTGTGCACGTTTTCCACGGGACACCTGTGTAGTTTCAGATAAATAAACCTGATATAAAGGCTTCTTTTGGGATTGAGTGGTTTCGCTAGCCCCATTTTGGTCTCAGGTGGCAGGTACATATATGGGGTGTCTTTGTTCTGAGATATACAATGCAGTCAGGCTCATTTGTACTGTTCTTTGTTTCTTTCTCAATTTTGAGTGCATCCTGTTTTCTTAGGTTGTAACTGTGTCTTTACATGGTTGTTCTTTCATTGTTTTATCTCTATTTTGGACATAAACATTACTGGACTTATTTGTATCTCTCCTTGTGGCTGTTGTCCTTAGGATAGAACACATAACGAAGAATCCTGTACTTTACACGAGTGTGCGTGAGTGCCTCTTTAGCATCCCTGCATACAGCTGTCTCTGTTCGTCTACACAGACCCGTAAACACATTCATACATACATACATAAATATGTACACACATTTATAAACACAGGCATGACACATATACATGTTTCTCTGTGAGTGTATTCCTCTCGCAGAATAATCATCAAGATGGACTCTTGCTGAATGCTTGGACGGGTTGCTAGGATGTTCATTCTTTAATTATTGATTTGACTTAGATGGAGCGTATTTACCGATTCCCACATTGGCCGGGTCCACAATGGCTACTGTAAGGGAGTTTATTTGATTGGATTTTGCTTTTGGTTGGGACTTGACGGTTCTTTTATCTGGAGACGTCTATCATTTTTAATCTACGCCTTTATGCAATAAATGCATCAGGACATTGTTTGAATGTTTGTTTTGATTGATTACAGGATGCAAAAGAGCATCTTGATGCACTGGCCGACAAACTGGGACCGTCCCTCACAGACATAGATGTATGGAGTTCCATTCCTGTTATCTTGCATCAAGATGCAAACATTGTTCTTTTAATCTGTGAGCGCTAATACTGATACTGTACCAATTCTAGTTGTCAGGAAAATCACCTCAGACATCAGTTGCAACAGTTGAAGAAGGTGATATGCTGGAAATAATTTGTAATTTCAGTTACTGTGTTTTTGTCTTCAACTGCTGCTGCCTTACATGATTCTCTCGCTGCATTATGTTTTGTGTATTTAAAATATAAAAAAACTTAATAAATTTTAGGTAGAAATTTCCTTGTTGATTGTACCCTCTGTACCTCACATGTAGTGTAAACGGACCTCACTGATGATTAGTGTTGTTAAAAGGGAGGCTTATTTCTGTTTAGAGGTTCATACACCATTATTCAATATTCATTTGTATTATCTATTCCATATACTTTCTATCCATTTTGAGGATCCATGTGGGTGTGGGTGCTCCCAAGAATTTTGGAGCATCAGAAGAAATTTCCTTTTGTTGCGGGGTAAGAAGAAGAGAGATCATCCTATGTGTTAGTGTTGTGTGTAGACTCGAGCAGCTGAAGAATTTGATTCTTGATAGTTGATCTCTAGTAAATTATAAATGATCAGAGATTTACTCTTTCTTTAAAAAGTCCTTAGCCCTGTTTGGCAAATAACTGTATTGATTGCTAGGTGTTAGCTGTTTCAATCAGCTGTTTGATTAGGTGTTTGAATAAGTGGTTTTTAGAAAACGTGTTTGGTAAAATTAGTTGTTTTTGTAAAATGTATTTATAAAATGTATTTGATAAAATTTCATTTGCACACACATCTATCATTTACGATTGAAAATGATTTTTTTTAATTAGTTAGTCACTTATTTGTTTTTCAAGAGGAATAAATGTATGTGATAGGTACAAATTACCTTCACTTGTATAATCCCATTTTATTACTTATTCTACCAAATAGGAATTAAATCTTCTTATTGATTTATACATGAATTTGTTTTTTAAAATCTAATTTTCTTTTCAATCTAAATTAAAAGTTATGTGATGTTTAAGGCCCATAACGCAACATTGTTTTGTTGTTCACTTAGACAACTTTCTATATATTGTTGGTTTAACTTTCTTTCAATATGAATCAATTTTTTTGTTTTTGCAGGGAAAAGGGATAAATTGAGAACTAAAATTTGCATTACATTTAATATTACTATATCAAATTAGCAAGAATTAATGATCTTATCTTTTTATCAACCGTTAAAATAAAATTATGAAGGTCGTTATTTAATTTTAATTTGAAGATGCAAGTTAAAACTTAGGAGAGAGAGTGCAAGAGAATTTATGGATTTTATTTATGGTATTTAATCAATGGCATTTTTGTCTGTTACATTGAAAACCCAAACAACCAACTTGAAAAAACTACAGGCTTTAGCTTGTTGGAAAACGACTTTTTTGGGCTGGAAAAGTTATTCCAACAGCCATTTACCCAACAAGCCAAATAGTTATTTGACAGCCGAAACTACTCTAAAAGCTTTTTTGAGCAAAAAACTATCCAAAAAGCCACCACCAACACCCTTTTGGCTGCCCCCTGACTTTTAACAATAACAACAATAACACCACCACCAATCCATTTGGCTTCCGCTTTCGCTGGGTCTAGGGAGATCTAAATGTAGAAAACTCATTAAAATTTTTGTAGAAAATTTTGTTGGTGCTTTACTAATATCTTTTGAAAAGAAATCCACTAATTCGACACAATTTTAAAGAGGAGGATATGGTCCTTACAGGAAGTGATGAGATGCATTGCAGAGGCTTATGTGTTTCCTTCCCCAGCCTGTGTACTTTGCATTGCAGGATCTCTCTTGTTCATGCCCTTGCTCTGGTGAAACATCAGGGTTGGGGCTTTATTTTGGCATGAATTTTTTAGATGGTGGGAAAGGAATGAAGTTACTCAAATTCTATTCTTGCCAACACGGAACAGACAATAATCCATTACTTGAACCTTTTAGGGCTAACATGAACACAATGCGTCTGTTCTTCTTCTTCTTCTTCTTCTTCTTCTTCTTCTTCTTTTTGTTTTTTGGGTTTTGTATTGGCAAATTCTCTTCTTGTGTTTTTTATTTTAATCAGCAGAATTGGCCGTCTATATGGAACGGTCATTACTATGCAGGCTTCAGTTCCTGGCAGTGATGTGGGAACCAGGCCAGACTGGCTGGTCTAACTGGTACTGCTAGGTACTGAACCCCAATCCAGTCTAGGAATGAATCCAATTTGCTCAGTCACTGAGCTGGGCAATAGCCATCTATTTGAAAGTGCAGTTCTTGACCACCCCAGGTGGCTTTATTTGTCGTATGATGGAAGGATGGAAACTAGAAAGCTTGAGTTTGCAGGAAGGCTGGTACTTGCTTCTTCCAATCACCTCTTTCCTCTCCAGTGACTATCTATGCCAGCCTAGTTATTGTGTTTCCTAGAGCTAGATCTAATAATTATGAAGTGGAGTACTCAACTACTCATCAATAGCTGAAATTTCCATTCATGTTTGGCTTCAACAATGCTTGGGTAAAATGCTTCCAAATCCAAAAGTATTTCCCCATCATCATCCTCTTTCCTCCCCCCCTTTCCTGTCTCACACGCGCACGCACGCACGCACCCACACTCTGATCAGTGTTCTGACTTGCAGGTAAGGCAAAAGGGGGAAAATATTACATGAACCAATTTAAAAAAATATTATTGTTGCCTACTTGTTAGAGTTTATATGTAAAAGTTTAATATTTAGATGTACTGAATAACTCTCAATGTGGGGAATTCATGTCAACTTTTTCAACCTGATCTGATTGGTTCCACCACATTCGACCAATAAACCTAGCAATCCATTATCCTGGGTGGATCATTCACCAGGGCCAATCCTGACAATATCGGCTGCTGATGCTTGGCTTTTCTGGCCTATATTTATTTTGGAAGTTCTTGACCAGATATCTGATCCATTTCATAATTGTCTTGTACCTTCATTCAGATTATGATGAAAAGGCTGAAGATGCAGTTGATTATGAAGACATTGATGAGCAGTATGAGGGCCCTGAAATCGAAGTTGCCACTGAGGAGGATCATTTATTGCCCAAAACAGAATACTTGCAAACAGATGTTTCAGCTGCATTGGAGTATAAATCATCTGTTTTTGATGATGAAAATTATGATGAAGATGAGGAAACCGCAAAGGAATCTGAGGCTGAGATTCATACATCTAAAGATGAAACTTTTGCTTTTCCAGACTCACGTTTGAATCAACAGGGTCAAGAGAAAACTGAATTGATGGATAACAACTCAGAAACCAAAGCGATTATGACAGCAGGTTTATTTTGTGACCCACAATCTCAGTACATTCTGCACTCTATTTAAATGGCATATTGATATTCATTGGGTGGATACGATGACCATTCAAAGGGGCCTATCACTCTCTCCCGGGGGCATCTTGGTGGGGTAGGGATTAGGTGGCATCATGGATTCAAAATGTGGCCGAACCGCGCCGAAACGGCCGCATTGGAAA
>NCQV01001032.1:6342-19597 GCA_002740545.1 Lophocereus schottii | reverse complement strand
CGTCCCGGGAGTAAGAGCTTAAGCGTGAGCGTCAGGTCTCACTATGGGGTTGAGAATAGATTTCACCCAATCAGCACCCTGTAATGATCTTATGCCAGATGTATTTTCCTAATAAGTGAAGAAAAGCAGTCGACATTACGCCATTTCATGTATTTCAGAAAGAAAGTTTTTATGGGCCATCAAGAGGCCAGATGAATGAAATGTGAAAAGCTTATAAAGGTCGTCATATGACCGACACAAAATGAAATCTCTTTTAAAAGAACAAGAACCTCAAGAGGTTAAGAAGAATGTTTTCAAGGAAAAAAAGGAAGTTTTATATGAATGATTGATGAAATGATTCCTCAGCATAGTTGAATGTGGGTTCTAATAACATGTGGCCTCATCCTTTTTATACATTAAACCAGTCTGATTAAAAATGCATGGATTGAGTAGAAAGCTTCTAGCATGTTAAAAGTTCTATGAATGAAGGCATTTCTCCTAAATGAATGAATGTTTGACATGTGAATAGCCTACGAGTGTGTCACATAGCTTAATACGATGATTGGTAATACACAAATGCTTGATACGTGGTTAATATGAGTAGTATTGCCTGTAAATGATTTTGTTTTAAGGAGTAGAGGAACACTCATTAGGCATGTGGTGGCTCACTCCATTTCCTTTCCCCTTTTTCCCCCAGGTTTTCTTTATGACAAGTAGAAGTCAATCATTTATGCCAAGATGGAGTTCATCTTTGCTTGAAAGACATCCTGTGTGTTTGGGTTGAATTGGCCTTGTATGTTGAACAAAATAGTGTTATGTACTATTAAAATTGTAATTGTTTGTAAACTAGGCACTCTATCTCATGTAATGCATATTGTTTATGAGTCGCTCTATATGGCCATATGAGCCAATTATCTAGTTAGTTAGATGTCTTCTTGGTTAAAGTTAGTTATGTTTTGGGATGTAAACCCTAATGCTTCAATTATGTGAACCGTTGAGTTGTATCTTTCATTTTCTCTTCATTAATGAACTATTCCGTTTGGTGTACTCCGAGTGAGTGGCTCGTTGAGTTATGAACTCCGGCGTATAGCCATTGAGCTTCTTTTAAATGTTTTACGCTTCCGTTGATTTGCAGAGGTTTATTATAAGGCTTTTAGCCTAGAAAAGGTAAGTTTTTAGGAGAAACTATGTCCGTTTTACCCAGAATTTAAGTAAGAAGCTAAGAAAACGTAACGCTCCTGGCTTTAAGGTCTAGAGGTGTTACAAATGTAGTAAAATGTTTCACATTTTTAAATATAATGTAAAAATGAATATTATTATGGTCATAAAATGCATATTATTTGATGAATTTTTATATTATATAAATAGATTGATTTGTTATAAATTATATAAAAATTCCATACTTATTTTAAAAATATAAATAAATTGAAAGACAAATTTTTAAAAGAATATTGGTCATCATAAATTAATAAATTTACTGACGACTTTTATGTCCAATATATTCTTACATCTACTTTTTACCTAATATCTTTAGTTTTTTAAAAAATTGTATTAGTTCTAATGAATGAATTACGGGCTACACTTATAGACAACATTTGGAATTCTATGGCTAGGTGAAAAGTAAGTGATGAATTATATTAGTTGTATTGTGCATTTTTTTTGGTATTTATGCTAAGAATGTACCGAATGTTATTTCCTAAATTTGTAATGTCAACTTCTCGTTTCCTAACAACTACCAAAAAGTGTGTGTTCTAGGTGATTCTAGATATAGTTATTTTCAAAATTGAGTTAATTATGCAATCAATTGCTAAGAATACAGGAAATTATTGGGTTAACAATAGCGAATAAAAAACTGAGCATAATTTCGCAAATTATTTGTATATTATACATATCATGTGAAAAACGTCATTTAAAATTTAATTTATAGTCATATCGTGTAAAATACAAGTCATCGAAAAATGAACATATTCTATCACAACATAAATAAATACATACTTATAAGTGCTCATTTTGGGTGTATAGTGTATATAAAAGTTACACAACTATGCAAATATATTCTCATGCTTAATTACAACTAGCCCCTAAGTATATAAACTCACTCAACAACATTCAACATGTTTCAATGTGATTCAATATGTTTCAACTTGTTTCAGTATGTTTTAGTAATAAGTATGAATAAACACTTATCATAAGTCCAAATGACCATGCCCTAAATTAGATAAGAATGTCAGGGATTTATTCAATAATTTTTGTACATTTTTTTGTATATATGGAGTTACAGTAATTTAATTATTAAGTGCTTAAAGTATTTAGGATTTTTTAGATCAAAGTATAGGTAAGTTAATGTAATGATATAAAAGATGATGCATGAAATATTCTTTAATTGCAATGAAGAATCTTGTTACCAATTCTCTTTAATAAAATTATACTTAATTATATTTGAGAAAAAAATATGACTTAGGTGCATACATTCCTCATATAGAAATCACATGACATTTTTTTCCTCCCCTCTCCCACTAAAACCTCTCATTCCATCTTCATTCATGGGTGGAGAAACCAACAAAACCATCACTGTCCCAATATATAGTAAAATCGAACGCGACCGAGAAATCATGATAGTATTCCTTTTGAATTTTAGGTGATCGTTAATAGGTCCATGTTCATAAGTTGACATCATATGAATTTATTTATTTTTTTAATGATTATGTCTTCCTTTACTCTCAATTTGTTTCATTTTTCTTCATATTTGTACCTCTCAGTTTCAAACTACATGTCTTATTCTTATTTCAGTGATTAATTATAAAAGAATATATAATTTTCCATGCAATATAAAACTACGTAATCTCAATATATAAGTGACATCTCCAAAATTTTTCTGTGGTTTTCTGGCCAAGGTTATAAAAATGGTAAAACTTTATTTTTCTTCACGTTGAACTTGTGTGTGTGTGTGTGTGGATTTTTGCATTTCGGTTATTACAAAGTCCCAATATCAATAATTTGATTTTTCATAAAAATTAGAATGAATTATTCATAGTCTCTTCAAATCCATGTAACCAGAGCTAAAAGTAAAGAACTAAAGTTGTACTTAGTTGTTTGCTTTTACTTAGTTGTTTCTCACTATTCTTTGCTTGATCTTAATGGCTCCAAAAGGAGTCATCATCTGACGCTAAGAGAGGCATTGTAACACCTCACTGTGTAGGGGTCATTACATCACCAAGGTGCAAGAATGATCCCTTTATGATTGGCTCAATTATCAAATGTGATATAATTTGATTGTAAATATAGCCTTATTGGTAAGACTTGTAGCTTAACAAACCAAAGTCACACGTAATTGCCTACTTCAAAGTTTATAAAATAGAACAAACAAAATGTAGATTGGGTCTATCATCAGAACTTTGAGGTTAATACGTCGTACTTACTTTTACTTAATCTGCTTGATCAAATTCAACAAAATTCACTTGTAAGAGTTATAGTGGTAACTTTGGCTGATCAAAATTACCACACATTGATTTTTAAAGCTAATGTTTATGACAAGTTATAGACATAAACCAACTACAACCATACAACTCATACTTATGGACACTTTGGACAGTTAAGTATTTACAACATGCTCAAGAACACAAAATACACATTTTACCCTACGGTAATTATCTTAAGATAACTCCAAAAGCAAGGTACATCAAGAGATGTGTGGCTAACCACCTTAAGGGTGTACTTGTATGAAGGAAATAAATAGGGGGCTGGTAAGCACCAATCTGTTCAATGAGTAGACTTATGCCCTTGAAAAGAATAAATACTTTTCATATAATGACGACAATTTAACATCTAGTAACATAAAAATGAAATACATCTTCTTTAATAAAACGTTTCAATAACTTGTGTAAAACCTCAAAATTCGTATTTGTAATTCTTGAATAATATAATTAACATTATATAAGTTCCAAAATTGGTTGCTAGTTGCTTGAGCTCGCAGTTTATTATTTAGTGTCTGGGTCTTTGCAAATTAGAAAATTTTAACTCAAGCTCAATCCTGCTTTGATGCAACCTAAAACAAACAATATTAAACATGTAAGTAAATAAAAAATTCCTATTTTTAACGTTTTAACCAATTCCCTCTTGAAAAATCACCACAATGTGATGAGTTGTTCCATACACCTTTTAATCCAAAGGGACCTTTGCAATAGGGGTTTAAGGATCATTAGATCTTGTTTGTGCACATACTTGAATCTTATTTATGTGCTTAATTGCTTGCAAGGTGCATGCTCGTCAAGATCATTAGGTAAGTTACTACCTAGAGCTTTAAAGTTGCATTTCAACTATCTTGAACTCTTATTGTTGAGGATTGACTGACTTGTTAGAAATCGACCCCTGTTAGAGTCATAAAACTAGTAAAAGTTGAATTGAGCTTGAAATGAATTTTATGACACTCTAGTTAATTTTATATCTCTGAAATTTGTGTATCTAATGAATAAAATTCATATTGTATGAAAATATGCGATTCCATGATAAAGAAACATCACGCAAATCTATCTTGTTAAATATCTAATTCTATAATCTTCAATAAACAAGATTAACCTTATATTTTTGATGACATAACAACTAGTACCATTTAGGAAGCATGGAAATCTCATTCAAATATATCACAAATTAAGCAAAGATCAAAAGCACTTTTCTTAAAAGAGAAAATTGTAGTCAACCATACAAGTTGGAGAATGTCAACATCAAAGCTTGAAAGAGTGGCTTCTACCTTAGTAAATGAGGAATGCAATGGCAAGGATATTAAATTTCCAGAGATGCTAAGAATTGAGCAGAAGTCAAAAAAATGGATGGACTTTAAGGCCCTTAAACCAGCTGGTAGCAGTTAGAGAGAAGCGTTTAACATAATATTTTGAAGCATCTAACAACATCATTAAACAGAATATTTGGAAGCATCTAACAACATCATCTTTAGCATTCTCCAACAGTCTCATTCTTACTGACTATGTGTACAGAGAGACCTTGCTGAGGCTAGAGAATATTAATGAACAAAGAGCTTAACTTTATTCTAAGTGTGTTGCACTCTTGAGTGATAAATATCAAATCATTGTAATATTTCTACACATTTGAGATTCCTTGTAAGGTAATAGGGGGTGGGAGAACCATGGTTGTAAGCAAGAGGGTTGACTAGAAGTTTTATCATTCCTAAGTGGGAACTTATGTGAAATCACTTCTAAAGAGGTCTTAAAGGGTACATTGTAGTCAAGGTCCTTGGGTGGACACTAGAACATCGAGGGGATCTCAGAGCATATTAATATGAGTGGTTGACTCCTAAGGAAGGGGCCCTAGATAGGGATGCAATCCAGTTAAAGGCATAAACCTCATTAAAAACACTGTGTGTTTTACTTTCTGCATTACTCTCTTATTGCTTAACTTCAATAATCTGTTTGTTTAGTGTCACTAACTTTATTGCTCAACATCTTTGAGTTTGCTATTATATGTTATTTCTGCTATTACATTTCCATTTGCAAGTATTTACTATTACCCTATTCACTCCTATCTAGGGCGACTAAGCATACTTGGGCCCAACCATTGGTATCAGAGCTAGTGCCACCTCTTTCGATTTAACCATCAAGTGACTAAAGATCAATGTCTTCCTCAGATTTGGCTATGATAAGTTGTAACGTCTTGACCCCCTCTTGGATCGAGACAATTACACAGCTTCAACGATCATCATCTGGCCCCACAAATCACCACAAGTCTTTCCGGCGTGCATCGTCCTCGTTCACATACTTCTTGGGGAACTTCCCAGGAGGTCACCCATCATAAGATTTCTCAACAGTAAGCACGCTTAACTGTAAAGTTCTTAAGAATGGGCTTCCTGAAAAGAAAGGTGTACCTTTGATGATATAAATCGTCGCATTAAATCCTCTAAGTCACTTACGAGGTGTTACAATCACCCCACTTGAATCGCACAACGTCCTCGTTGTGCCTCATTAATCGATCGAGTTCTGCGTCCTCTCGACCGACGAACCATCCCAGTATCCTTACCTTGCTAGGTGACTGCCCAGGGTTCTCCCGTCCACTAGCATAGCTCACGGTCGCGGGTCGACTCTGATACCATTTGTAACATCTCGATGCCCTCCTGGACTGAGATAGTTACCAGACACGGCTTGAAGGATCATCGAATGGCCCCACAAATCGCTACAAGTCTTTCCGGCGTGCTTCGTCCTCTCTCACACGCTTCTTGGGGAACTTCTCAGGAGGTCACCCATCATAAGATTTCTTAACAGCAAGCACGCTTAACTGTGAAATTCTTACAAGTGGGCTTCCCGAATATAAAGGTGCATCTTTATTAATATATGTAGTCGTATCAAATCCTTTAAGCCACTTACGGGTTGTCACATCGGTCAAGGTGGATATGTGTATTTTTAGGATCTAACTTTGCTTTTGGAAGACACTTTCTATGTTTAGCTAATGCATCAAGGCTAAAAATTGTAGAACTGACACTGCCACAAGCGCACGAGTGTTATAGTTCAATTTTAATATCATTCCCACAAAGACCAAATGTAATGTATTGAATTTTGACTTATTATAAAAGGCTAAGCAAACAAATTTCAATGGCTCGTTCGAATTTAGCTTGTTAAATAATTGGGAAATTCAATCAAATTAAAATATCTAGAAAATTGTTTCGCCTAGTAAAGAGTTGGATCAATGGATTAAATCATTCAGTTTACATAGATTGGATAACTGAAAGGAGTGCAATCGCACTAAAATTCAGTCTTTTGTTTCAAAGTAAACTGAATTGCCTAAACTAATCGAATTAACATTCTTTCAAATGTCCTTGTTTTAGTCTAGGTTGTAGATTTTTGATTGGATAAAGTTTCCTTTTAACAAACAAGTCTCTTTCAAGTATTGCTAAATCAAGTCCTATCTTGTCGGTCAAATAGCAAGTTTCTCCTTTCGGTATTTCACTCAACTATCCAGCATAAGTAAGCAAATTTGGCCAAAATTCACTCACAACACTTCAATCACAAGGTAGAATTCAATAATTTCAACACAGAATAAGTACAAGCAATGAAGATTAAGAATCCAACATCAATACTTTGGCTTACGAATCCCTAGATTAAATAAACTACTCACTCATGTTCAAAATTAATAATATGTAAAACATGAGTTCAAGAAAATACTAAAGAGAGAGAAAAACTTAGCAACATGGTGATTCTCCAATGGTGTTCCAATCTTCAAATCTCCAAAAGTCAAAGCTTTTCTTCGATTTCTTCTTTTATAATAAAATATAAACTAAGAATTCCAATTTTAATGAAAAATATGAGAAAAATGAGTGAGAAGTGAGATGAGTTTTCTTCTCTTTTCTGCAGCCAAACAACCCTTTTTAAGCATAAACTCGAGCATCCTTCGCCACAAAACGAAGAAGATAAAGAGGTGAGCAGTTGAAGGCTCATCACGGACCGTCCGTGATGACCTTTGTCTCAAAATTATCTTACTCTTCTTTTCCTCCATGGGCATGGTGACTTAGGGGCATTCGTGGCGAGTTAAATCATACTCAATTGGGGGTCAAAACCGGGGCGAAAAGGTCTAAAAACCTATAAAACACGGAAAAGAATCATACCCAAGCGTAAAACAAGAATATAAGTGTAAATTATAATATAAAGTTCATAAATCTCCCCAAAAATGCAACAAAATGACCAAAAAATGAAGTAAACTCTAAGCACTTATCAAGAGCATAGTGTTAACAACTCTAATTCGACTCATGCATATTGGGACTGAATAGCTAGAGAAGTCTATTGTAAGATGAATTTTAAGTAAAATGAAGTGTCGCAAGTATAAGACTGACGTCGTAGTACTTAAGGGTCGTCTCTACAGGAACGGTGGAAGAGATTAAGTCACTGAATGCGGAAAAACAACTAATCTAACATCATTCTAAAAACTGAAATTATGGATCAAATTCTAAATAATCCCTAATATTCGCAAACTCTAATATAGGACCAAATAAGGGGAGACAAAAAACAACTTGTACGATATTAAATGAGATAAATTAAGCCACAGAACAACGAAACACCATTAAAACTTCAAAACCTCCATTAACACCATTAAACTGCCTTAAGCAGAATCGAACATAGGAACAAAATGGGGGAGGGGAAAGTATGAAATCATTCAGCCAATATAACCAAACACACAAACCAGGAACAATCCAAGATCAAAATCAAGCTTGCAAGTTTCCAACCCAGAATTAGTAATTTGCATTAACTCAACTAAATCAGAGCATAATCAAATTAACCAAACTAATAGCAGAACTGAAAACTAAGCAACAGGGGAGAGAGATTTGAAATCTCAGCAATCATCCAACAAGAATGAAGACTAGAGTTCGAATCTAGACCATGGGTGGCGTTGAAGATATGGAGCAGAAAATCAAAGCATGGCTCGAAGACCCCCGTGAGAAGGGAGAGGGGAACTAGCAAAATCTTATCAATTCAGGGCAAGTTGTAACCCAGAGATTACAAACTTCAACTTAGAAGCCGATGAATTCAGCATTCAAACACTTAATATTGCAAGCTAGAAATAGATCTAAAATTCGAAGAATAGCAATGAATGGAAATTGAACAACTCAACTCCAAAATTAAACCCTAGTAATCTAGATAGATTTTGAAACTAAATCGAAACAATAAAACCTAAAATTCCTAAATTTCAAAGAACCCTTAGCATATTCGAAAATCACATAGATGAAAATGAATCCAAGCCCTAATTTGCTAAACTACAATCAAAACTAAAAACACTAAAATTAAAACTTGAAAACAAAGACTAAAACCTCGAAGAAAACCTAATTACCTAGCTCTAGCGCCACTAGCTTGATTTATAGTCCCTTTTCGCCTCTGCAAAACCTTCGATCTTGGCTGTTGATGCGTGATCGCATGGCTTGGTCGATGTTGATAACGAGGGAGATGATCTGGCAGTGAGGGAGGTGATTTGTTGTGGTGGGTGCACGCAAGATGGTGGAAAGGATGTTGGTGATGAGCGAAGACGGTGAGGATGGGAAATGGATGGAGATGATAGAGTGGGATGAAGGAGAATGGGGTCAGGTTTTTGGTTTCTTCAGGCCGAAAGTCCAAAGAGAGGAGAGAGAAAATGAGAATTAAAAAGGGGGATTAACGGTTCACATGATGTACGCATGAGCTGGGGGAGATTTTATTTCCAATTTAATTTCCCTCTTTTTTTTCCTGATGGGTTATATAAGCAACTGGCCAAGGATTTTTAGGTCGGGTTTGAGTCAATCTGGTCCAACGCTTCATTTTCGACATTTTTCATCATTAATTCTCGTTTTGTTCAAAACCTACAAAACAAAATAAAATCAAATAAAAATCTAAAAATAACAATTATTACGAGCATAAATTGGGTATAAAAGTGTCGTAAAAATAACACATTTTTGGCACGAACAGATAACCTCACACCAAGATTTTGCTCGTCCTCAAGTAAAACAAACTAAACTAACTAAAAGAAAGTGAAAAATAAGAAAAAGAAAGTCCTAACTCACTGTTGTAGGAATCACGGTTACGTTTAGCGTATGCAACAAGCCCTTTAAACCCCTCAGTCTCCCAAGTGAACGAGTGAGGTCTCGTGAGGGTTTTCAAGTGAAATACCTATAAAAATTATTTCAAAAAGAAAATCTTTTTGGTTTTTTCCCAAAACTAATATGTACAGAATTAGGAAAAAGATATATACACGATTTCATTAACTATACCACCGGTGTAGCCAAGATATCGACTTGTATATAAACAAAATGTACTTCAAAGTCCTTTACCCCATAAATGACATCACAGCACTAAGTTTTCACCCCATTGTACATCAAGATTCTGAATCCATCCCAATACTCTTGTACAAGTGTATTATCATCCCAACTCTTAGATTTGCCAGAATTAGATTCAATCCTACTTGACTAACACAACTACATTATTGACATATTAACATTGGACGCAAGCTTTTCCAGTAGCAGTATTGCCTCAAAGGGTAACACCCAATAGCACGTGCCTCAAAGAGTAATGCCCAATAGTGCATGCCTCAAAGGAATACTTATCATTCCAAATTTTATTTTATCTCTTTTTCTTTTTCTTTTCTTTATTCATTATTTTCATTCATTATTTTCTCAGAGTAATCGTGTCACAAGCAAGTGGGAGAATCATTCATGGAAGCCTAAGACCTAAAGATAATAATGGAAGGATAAACAAGGATTGGATTACACAACCTATACTGAACAACTGGAGTTAGAATTAAGGCTTAGAATGACATACTAAGGTCAGAAACTTATCATGCACATTCTACTTATACAAGCTAATAACCACAGCATGGGCGATTTAAGCTGATCAGAAAGAGTACAAGCGTCTCCAAAAACAAAAAAAAAAACTTCAAAATTTTTCAAAAATGAGCACCTCACCCCCACACCAAGATTTCACAATGTCTTCATTATGGGAACTAAGGTGCTAAAAAGCAAACACATAAGTTATACGACCATAAAACCACACTAATCCACAAATATATACAAACTAGGACATGATGAAAATAAAAAACCAAAAACATAAAAGAGGCAAAATCAAAATTAAAACTACAACTAAAACCAAAACAAAATAAACATACATATTTGCAAAAACCAAAACCAAAATCAAAACAAAAAAAGTAAATGAAAAACAAAAACCATAACCAACCAAACCAAACCAAAGCTAGACCAAGACACATATAACTAACAAAACAAAAACAACACAAGACTAAGGGGATACAAAACACCAAACTAGAAAACAATATCAAACTAAACAAACTAACCATAACAAAACAAAACTCCAAAGAAAAGAAACAAAACACAAAACCAAAACACAACCACTAAAACACTAAAAAGGAAACAAAAACAAAAGATTAAACAAAAACTAGCAAAAACCAAAACTCATAAAAATAAAGAAATAAAACAAATTGAAACATAAAAACAATCCTAGATATCCACAACTAACAAGTATTCACAAAATCATAACACAACCAAGGGTGATCATAGCCCACACGGCTTAACCAATCCCAAATTGCTCCTCAAGATCGATCACCAATCACAATTCACAGTCTTAACTATCCACAACTAAGTACAAAAAGAAAGAAAAGAAAATAAAAGGGGAAGAATGGTGGAACGACCATACTAAGTCAGGTGCAGAAGTACACCTAAGCTATACCTCTGGAAATCTACTTAGTTAGAGGCCATTGGAGCATCAGCCACTCCATATTAAGCTGTAAAATGCAACTCACATCAAAATTCATTAAACTATGTAGCAGCTTATCAAACAAAGAAGCCCAACTCTCCATCACATAGAAACAGTGACAAGCAGTGAGTTGGAGCCAGAAAGAGCGCATCCACCTAGCCCATAAAGCAGAGGTAAGGGCCTGTTTCAACTTATCAAATAGTTCATCCCAATCAGAAAGGAAATGAACATACTCAAAATGAGCTAGTATTAAGGTCATTGGCCAGGAAACTATATCATCATGAACCAACATCTAGGCAAAAGAGTGGGTGCAAGGTTCACAAGTCTGTTAAGGCTAATATATGTATCAGTCTGGTCTAAGGCAAAATTCTTAGTGGCAATGATCTCAGACTCAATAAATTCAGACTTGCAATATTCAAACAGGAAGTCAGTTTGGATGGAGTTAAAAAAGAAGCATTCATAATCAGCACAAAAATCATCATCAGAACTTCCATGGATATCCATCTCATAAGAAAAAGATTCATATTCTACATATAGAAGATTATCATCTAATTTAAATAGAAGGCCAGGAATGACGGGATTAAAAGAGAATGATTCATATTTAACATGAAAGCCCTCATCAAGACCTTCAGTAACATCAAACCCACGTGAAAAAGATTCATATTCTCATAAAGAACATCATCATCAAAGTCCAAAATAGTAGGTTCAGTTTCCTAATCGCATAACTCCTGTGAAATATCTTCCTGTGGCTCATCTAAATCACATGGCCTAACTTCGAGTGTGATGCTTATATCTAACTCGCTAATGGTATCAAATTGTTTAGCCACCTCAAACTCACAAAAGCTGTTCAGAGTGGTGTGTGGGTCGGCAGAAACTAGGACATCATTAGTGATGCCTTCAGGTGAACTAGTGCGGGGTGCAAGGTCTAGTGATAGAGACATAGGGAGGTCACTCTCTTGATCTAGACTAGACAAATACATGTCTTCGTTCAAGTCAGGCTTAGTAGAATAAGAGGGTTCAAAATCATCATAGAGACTAATTTCAGGTTTAAGATATCCTAAACTAGAATTAAGGTCACTATAAGTCTCCCTATTTTGGTTAAAACATTGAGAACATCTAGCAATTCTCGGTTTCATAGTCTCTATCATTTGATCAGTCATTTCATTAATCTTCTTTTCAAAACTTGTGCATGTAGCATCAATATAAGCATGAAACGGACAAGTACGAGCATCATGATTAAAAGATTCACAATAATCGCACAAAACAGGAAGCGCACAATAATAAGATAGGTTATATGAATTCATAAAGTGGTCTGGAGGGTAAGGATTAGCATGAAAATCATACTTTCCATGAGTTGGGTATCTAAAAGTCTCGTTAGCTTGTTCAAACGCATAGGTTTCCCAAGCTAATTTTTCAAAGAAATCTCAAACTTCATCTTGAGTTTTAGATAATAATTCTATTAAATCTTTAGGACAAATTGATTTAACATGGCACCTCGACTCAACATTTAGACCCACAACAATGGCCTCACAGATTTTCCATTTTTCAAAATTATGATTCAGTTGAGCACAATAATCATTAAGCCTTGAAAGATAACTCCAAAAAAGTTCATGCTCATTTTGCGGGAAATGAAAAACTGGCATTTGAAGTATTTAAAGTTTTTAAAGTTTTTCAATTTTTAGGGGTTTTCAAGTTTTTCTAATTTTTTCGGCAATTTTGACTTTTCTAATTTTTTTTTTCGATTTTTTTGTGAAATGACCAAGCTAAGTAACAATTAATAATGAAATAAACAAAGTAAGACATAACATATGACTAATAAGAAATTAGCTAAGAAAAAAAAAGATGACCTAATCTCATGTCGTCGTTCCCGGCAACGACGCCAAAAACCTGTAAGATGAATTTTAATGTAAAATGAAGTACCGCAAGTATACGACTGACGTCGTAATACTTGAGGGTCATCTCCACAGGGACGATGGAAGAGATTAAGTCGCTAAATGCGAAAAAACAACTAATCTAGCATCATTCTAAACTAATGAAAACAACAAACAACT
>NCQV01000976.1:9212-20925 GCA_002740545.1 Lophocereus schottii | reverse complement strand
TTATTAGCGGCAATAATATTCTTTTTAACAAAATTATCATTCACGCAAGCACATCAATAATAATTTAACTTATGCAGTTAATAAAATATAGTTTTACAACGTCAGAAGGCAAGACAGTCAGCACAACGTAAAAATAAAGAACGCGGGTAGTACATTCTTCTCCCCTTAAATGAATTTCGTCCCAGAAATTGCAAAGCTCGGCTCAGTCGTACATGAGATGTGCGCGCACTTGACACAATCTGGACAAATCACACTAAAATCTAGATTCTTGTTTTACAATTAATTGAAACCAAAAAAGAGGAATATTAAGCTTGTTTTAAAAAGGAACATAGACCTTTAAATATCTAGACTCAATCCGCATAGTAAACAACATTCCTATGTATATGTGTCACTATGAATCGGCACCTAAAGGTATGACAATTGGGCCAGACATCTTAAGGTCATATACAGAGAGTTTCAGTCTAAAACATGAATTCAACTCACTTTTAGGATCAAAGCAGTTAACCGGGAGACTCCTATAACACATTATAGTAATAATGTAATACCCCCAAATCTCTAATTCTTTATTAAACACCATTATTAACGAAAAATGCAGCGGAAACCTAAACGGGGTGTTACCGCCGTATTTCCTTCTTGGAAACACCAGGCCGGATATTAAGTCTGACAGTTAATACCAAATTTTCACCCCAAAAAAAAATCAACCTTACAGTGTTCAAAACTCTAACATTACAAATTAAATCAACTATTGTCTATTACAACTTCTATCATTCATTTCATTCATATTCCGCATTCGAATCTCGCCCTACTTTCGAGTCCCCAGTCCTAAGCATAGATAGATCACCTGAAAACAAAACGTTTTATAACAGTGAGATAAACTCAGTAACAAGCACCCCTAACAGTCAAACACGCACACAAATCCATTTTGAAAACATTTGAGGGAAGGGGGCAATGATACGTCCTTCAAGCACACGACCCATTATCACAATCTTCCTGATTCATCACTTTTAAAATCATAATTTCACAATTTAATTCAAACTGCAACTGTTCCAGTGAACGTTTGGATGGGCGACCCCAGTGGGTCTCATGGCCCGTGCTCCGACATAGCGCAGCCACTTAACTCATTCCTGGCCTACCGCTTCTCCAGCGGTTACCGATTATCTTTTCCTTGCCTACCACCATGATGGATGCTTACCGATAGTCCTGGGCCACGTCTTAACTGAGCACGTGGCTGCTCACATGCATGTATTTGTTACCCGAGGACGGCAATGGCCTTCAGTCAATCCAAATCTATTTAACTCACCCCATTCAGTTTTTTTTGTAATTTAATGAGCCCTTACCTCTTATCGGAGGTAAGGTTAGCAAAATCAGTTTGTTCGAATTAAAACATTTTCCCCCACAGAACTCGTAATAGAAATCCAGGAATTCCAAACACAATCGAAGTAAATTCCAACTCTCATGACATGGTAAGTTTCAGCTTCCAGATATAACACAACATACAGTTTTCGTCATGCAGTCACTTTCATTTCATACACCAATGTTCTTTCTATTTTGAAAAGAAATGCCAGAAATTCTTACTCAACTTCCAAAATGTTCATGGTTTCGACAACGCAGGGGAAGGGTTAGGGCATGTTTGTTACCTGGATACCGTATAGTTTACGGGCTTGGCTACTTAAGCAATTTCACTGCTCTGCACCTGGCCCACACATAGCCCACAGTAAGTCCATGCTCACTATAGGACATCCTTGGCTCTCCAACAATTTATAAAAGGATTTCTAGATTTTTAATCCATCCAAACCTTAACCCTGGTTAAGGTTCAGGCTGGCCAGTTTCTAAGCTCAACTTCCAGAAGCTATAACTTTGGTTCCCGATATCCAATTCCAGTGTTCTAAGTCAATCCGAAATCATTATGTCGTCCCCCACTTTTGTTGTGTCTGAGGTTTGGCCTAGTTCTGACCCAAACTAGGTCAAAATCTTAGTTGTGATAGAATGGTCAGTGATTGTTTCCCCATGATAGTCCCTTGAAGAATTTATTGCATTGTGAGCTATGCTACTCAAAATGGTCTGATTCTAAAATGGGAATTTTTGCTACATCCAGAAGTTCACTCCTAATAAATTTGAAAATTTTTAGCAACCAATTATGACCTAGGGAATGTTTCCAAACTGTGGTTACAACCGTCCCAGTTTCAGCTTCCCAGTTTCTGTCCAGGTTTTTAACCTCACTTCCAAAATCCATAACTTTTTATCCAGACCTCCACAACCATGTTCTTGCACAATCCAGAAGGATAATTTTGTCTACTAAAACGTTTATGTTCCGTACATCCCCAAATTCGCAACGAAATTAGGTCTAAAAATTCAAAAGCTGCATCCTATACCTGCAGTCCTTGGTTTTGATAGTGCTTGGTATTTCAGACATAACTATTTCAATTTAACTCTGATTCATACAATTCAAAAACTAACGTAATTGTTGCATCCTATACTAACTACTATAAAAATTTCAAATTTGTTTGACGGCCATAATAATTATACCAAATTTTTAAAATTGAGCCAAAACAGTGTCAGTCCTGACCAAGTTATTCACCCTTTTTAAGCACGGTTTTTACCCACCTCGGGTCATCAAAAATTTTTTCCATACCCGTTAGACATCCTTAGACCCTCGCCCAGACCCAATGATGCCAAAATAACCCACTTTATTGAGACTAAAAAAAATATATTAAAACATTGTTACGAGTACCTTCGATTAAAACCGGATCTAGATCAACGGAAATTCCTCCTTCGTTAAAATTCAACACCGAAAGTGCTGAGAAAATAATGAAAATTATATCAAGTCTTCAATCACAATGGTCATAAAATCGTAAAAACACAAGGGATTTAAAAGTGGGGGCTTTGGGTGCATGGAGTGTATGAATCCATGCACTACTTGGCTTTTTCTTACCAACACAAGGGAGCTAGGCCGGTGAAGGTATGGTGGTCCGATGGCCATAAGGGAAGAGAGGGAGAGAGAGAGCGAGAGAGAGAGAGAGAGGTGAGAAAGAGAGTTAGGGTTTTGGGTTTAGGATATTAAGTTGAGGGTGTGCGTGAACAACAAAAAAAAGGAAGTTTGATTTCAATTTTTTTTTTCTTCTTCTTGAGGGAGGCGGCTGAAGGGCTAGGTTTCTTTTTTTTAAAAAAAATAATAACAATAAAATGTTAATAACAATAATAATAGAAAAATAATAATAGTAATAACAATGGATTTTTATAGACAAGAAATCAAAAAGGGAAATCTTGGAGATTTTAAAACTCCCAAAGATGTAATTTTTTCTTTTAGAAAATTCTACGTGGACTGATTTAGCATTTACTAGCTCTAAGTGGGTCCAACTGGACATAATTTCCCAAACCGAATATATGGGGTTTTACACACTACTCCACTTAAAAAAGTTTCGTCCCCGAAACTTCACTATACCGCGACGAACCACTATTACAGCTTGAATTTCTAAGGTTTTACTTGCTACCTCACTTAAGAGGGTTCGTCCTCGAAACTGATATGCACCTGATTATGAAAATAGGTGGGGGTATTTGTCTCGCATCTCCTGCTCCAGCTCCAGCTCCCAAGTGGCTTCGGATGTCTCATAGTTGGCCCAAAGGACCTTCACCAGGGGCACTATCTTTCTACGGAGGTGCTTCTCTCGCAAATCTAGGATTTGTACGGGTTGCTCCTTATACGATAAATCTTCTTGGAGCTGTATGGGATTGGGTTTGATCACGTGTGAGGAATCTAAAATGTATTTCCATAACTGCAACACATGGAATACATTATGCACACTCTGAAGTTCAGTCGGTACCTCTAGTTGGTAGGCTACCTCTCCAACTCTCCGCGTGATCGGATACGGTCCGATATACCTCAGGCTGAGCTTACCTGCCTTTCCAAATCTTGCGATTCCTTTGGTTGGAGAGACCCGGAGAAATACATGATCGTCGACCGGGAACTCAAGTGGCCTATGCCTCCGGTTGGCATAGCTTTTCTGGGGGCTGTGGGGAGCTTTCATCCTTTCCTAGATTACCTTTACTTTGTCTGTGGTCGCTTAGATCAATTCCGGTCCGATAGTCAAGGCCTCATCAATCTCCTGCCACCTGAGTGGAGTCCTACATTTCCTTCCGTATAGTGCCTCGTATGGGGCCATGCCAATGCTCACGTGATAGCTATTGTTGTACGAGAATTCAATCAATGCCAGTTATTCATCCCATGCGCTCTTGAAATCCAAAGTGCAAGCCCGCAACATATCTTTCAAGGTTTGGATAGTACACTCGATGTGCCCGTCGGTTGCAGGGTGAAAGGCAGTACTAAAGCGTAACAACGTTCCGAATGCTTCTTGCAGCTACCAAAATCCAAATTGGAATCGGGTATCCCGATCCGGCACTATAGAACCGGGTACCCCGTGCAGCCGTACTATCTCCGCAAGGTAGGCTCAACCTAACTGATCCAAGGTCCAAGCATTTTTCATGGCTATGAAATGCGCCGACTTCGTTAGCCTATCCACTATAACCTAGATCGAATTGTTCTTCCGTTGGGTCAACAGCAACCCTATGAAAATCCATGGACACATAATCCCATTTCCACTAAAGGACATCCAGCGATTGTAACAGTCCTGCTGGTCATTGGTGCTTGATTTTTACTTGTTGGCAGGTCAGGCAGTTTGCCACATAATCAGCCACTTCTTGTTTCATGTTACTCCACTAGAACATTTGCCTTAGGTCCTTATACAATTTATTACCCCAGGCTGTACAGAATGTGGAGTATTGTTCCCCTCATCTAGGATCTTCTTCTTAAGTGCCTCTACAGCTGGAATACACACAAGATTATGGAATCATACGGTATCGTCCTCCTGAACTATGAATCCGGGTGCTTTACCCACTAATATCTCTTCCGTAATCCATTCGAGTTGGGGGTCTGTGGTCTGCGTTACTTGAATTTTCTCTATGAGAGTCGGCTGCACCTCTAGGGTGTAGAGTATAGGTTTCAACCTCGGGGTAATCACATTAAGCTCTAACTTGCGAAACTCCTCACGTAATTTGCTTGGGAGCGCCAGTAAACAGCTCAGTGCTGGATACGGTCGGTGACTTAATGTGTCCGCTACTACATTAGCCTTCCCTGGATCCTTTCTATGAGAAAAGGTACTTCAAGCTCTGGTGGTCGGTGAAGATTTCACAACGTACCCCATACAGGTAATGTCTCCAGATTTTGAGAACGAACACGACTGCGGCTAACTCCAGGTTATGAATAGGGTAGTTTCACTCGTGTGCCTTCAACTGTCGTGAAGCATACGCTATTACCCGTCCATCTTACATTAACACGCACCCTAACCCATTCCTAGAAGCATCACTATACACCACGAAGTCCTGCTCCGCAGCTCCGCAGTAGGTAGAGCCAGTATCGGTGCACTCGTAAGTCTCTTCTTAAGCTCCTGGAAGGCCTCTTCACATCTTTCCGTCCATTCATACTTGGTGACCTTTCTGGCCAGGTTGGTGAGCGGGGTGGGGATTTTCGAAAAGTCTTAAACAAATCGACAGTAATATCCCGCCAAGCCCAAGAAACTCCGCACTTCCGTCGGGTTCATAGGTCTAGGCCAATTCGTCACCGCCTCAATCTTTTATGGTTCCACCGATACTCCCTCACTGGACACTACATGTCCTAGAAAAGCTGCCTTCTCCAGCCAAAACTCACATTTTGAGAGCTTGGCATATAACTCATTCCTCCTTAACACATCCATGGCTACCATAAGTGGTGGGTGTGCTCATCTGGGGTTCTCGAGTAGATCAGGGTATTGTCAATGAAAACCACCACGAACTTATCCAAATAGGGCTTAAAGACCTTGTTCATCAGATCCATGAACGCCGCTGGGGCGTTGGTGAGGCCAAAGGGCATTACCGTGAACTTACAGTGACCGTATCGGGTACGAAATGCTGTTTTGGGTATACCCCCATCCTTGATGCGGAGTTGGTGGCACCCCGAACGGTGGCCTATTTTGGAAAAGGTTCTTATGCCTCGCGGTTGTTTGAATAAGTCGTCTATTCTGAGCAAGGGATAATAGTTTTTCACCGTTATCTTATTCAACTCCCAGTAGTCTATACACAATCTTAGTGTCCTATCCTTCTTTTTCACAAATAAGACTGGGGCTCCCCATGGAGATGTGCTAGGTCGGACACACCCTTTCTCTAAGAGTTCCTCCAACTGGGTCTTCAATTCTTTAAGTTCAACTGGTGCCATCCGGTAGGGTGCCTTAGAAATTGGGGTGGCTCCAGGGATGAGGTCGATACAGAACTCCACCTCTCTAAGAGGTGGCATGCCAGGGATGTCATCAGGAAACACATCCGGGAATTCTTTCACTACATGGATGTCCTCCAAGGAGGGCTTGGCATCCTCAGTATTCACCGCATGACACAGAAATCCCTCACATCCTTTACCCAATAACTTACGAGCTTTCATTGCTGATACCAATTTCACTCCCATTCTGGGACTCTAACCCCTATGCACTATCTTCTCCCTGTTGGGCCCTTTCAGAGAAAATTTTTGTTTCGAGCAGTCTATTTGAGCCTAGTACTTAGCCAACCAGTCCATCCCTAAAATCGATTAACTCAAACTTATATAGATCTGCCAGGAATTCATATTCATACATTCTAAGAGGGTATCCCTTGTATACCTCCTCACACGACACAGTCTTCCCATCCGGGAGAGTCATAGATAGTAATGAAGATCTACGAGTGGGGGTGAGTCCTAACGTCTCAACCAGCCTAACAGAAATTAATGAGTGCGTGGCACCCGAATCAAACAACACACCTACTAGATGAGTTAGGATAGAGAAAGTAGCCGTCACAACATTAGGAGCATCCTCCGCTTCCTCCTTTCGCATGACATAGACTCTGCCCCCATTGTTCGGAGGCGGTTGATAGGGTGGTCGGGCCTGGGTTTGCTGAAGTGCCCGATTTTGTTGGTTGGGGTTTGCCACCTGTCCTCCCCTGTTCTGATATGGCTGCTGAGGTCTTTGCCCCTGCCCTTGACTCTGGCCCTACCCTTGCATAGTAGGGGGTGGAGGGAGTGGGCAGTCTTGAACCTGTTGCTGGTGGTTTCCATAGTGGAAGCATCTCTTCGCTGTCTGACACTCCCTGGAAAAATGTCCTGGTTTTCCGCAAGCATTGCAAGTCACCTTGGGTCGTGTGTTGGGATACTGGCCACCTCCATTGAAGTTGCCAGAGTACTAGCCTCCAGCCGGTCGACGGTTCTGTTCTTGTAACTGAAAGTTTCCCCGGTTATCCTGGTTCTCCCCCTTCCTTTTGTCTCCCCGCTGCTCATTGAAATAATTGCTCCGCTCCTTCATCGCTCCCTCTACGTTGACCGCCGTATCATATAGATCAACGTAGGAGGCATACTGAAAGACCGAGATCCTCGAACCGATTCATCTTCAGCCTTTCATCAACTACAAAGGCTAGAGCGAATCGTGAAAGTTCCATAAATTTTGAGGCATACTCGAGTACGCTCATATTCCCCTACTGCAGTTGCGTAAACTTGCCCTCCTTAGCCTTCTGGAGGGAGGGAAATGATCCTTGATCATCTCCTTGAACTTGTTCCAGTCGAATCCTGGTTCGTGTTGTCTCTCCCTTACCATGGCCCACCATAGGTCAGCCTTGTCCTTCAAGTAGAATACTGCAAAGCCTACCTTCCACTCCTCAGGGCATTGGAGTGCGTCGAATAGTTTCTCCACGCCCCTAATCCAGTCTTCGAAAGTCTTGGGGTCAGGAGTGCCATCATAGACAGGTGGATGATGGCTTGCGAACCTCTTGAACATGTAGGAGTTATCCTCCTCTCCGCTTTTGTCCCGTACCACCATTAGTCTCTGTATTTGTTTGTTCTGAAGTCACATATGTTTTCCTTGTTTCTGCAGCATCTCCAGTAACAACAAATTGGTAAGCTCAGTTCCCGTTGGCGGGTTGGTCTTGTCGATCTGACTGACGTAGAGCCTCCAGTCGTTCCCTTAGGGCCACCATAGGGATGTCTGGGTTCGTAGGGACCCTTGTCTCAGGATGGGGTCCAGTCCGGGACTCGCTATTGTGGTCGTTGCTTCCTGCCATTCTGGTTGGGGAAAATAATTCAGGTTTACTTCATCTTATAATAGTTCACAACCTAAGTTCTACCGAATTTCCAACATACAGTACATGCCAGTGCATCATGCCAGATTGGACAGGAGTTCGATTTCAACATATTACCAAGTTCAAGTGGTACAACCACCACGTCACATGTTTAACTAAGTCACATCAGACAGGCATAGCATTCACATGATTCGTAATTATCACTATGATTAGTCTTTTGCATAGCATTTCGATAACATAAGAGTTCCACACTAACACTTTTCAACAAGGGATATTGATATTCAGCAAACCTAGGGAGATTTTATTGCATAGCATTTCAATAATGTAAGAGTTCCACACTAACACTTTTCATTACATCATAGTGTATAACTTTAGTAGCCCCAAAGGCTTAGTAAGAAACAGAGAAACAACTACTAAAACTGTCCTAGCAAGGAAAAGAAAATTCCAACTTTCTAACTACCTCCAGTTCCTACTGGTCAGGGACGTCTAGGGGCGAGGTACCCCTACACATCCGACCACATGTACCCCGCTTCCAGTGGATCATCCCAGTCTCGCACTCGGCCCTATACCACAGGGAATCTATCTTTTCCTCTAAGTCTTGTGATCCTCGAGCTTGCTCATCCTGAATAGTGTGATCCTCCCTTTCTTCTTCCCAATCCTCCATACGGTCCTCACTTCCCATCAGCTGCCCCTCACTTACCTCAGAGTCATCATCAGGGTCTTCCTCTGCCACTGGGCTTCCCTCTCTGGGGTCCTCCTCGGGGTCTTCCTCAAGGTCTTCCTCAGGGTCTTTCTCAGGGTCTTCCTCAGGGTCTTCCTCCTCCCTAGTCTCTCCTCCTTCAGTACTCCCTCCATGGACTTCTCCCTCCTTCGAACTCACCTCCATAGGAACACTCTTCACTTCTCCATAATCTCCCTCACCATCTATTGACTCCTCAGCCTGGGGTGGTGCATCCTCCTCACTAGCTATTGGTAAATAGTCTAGGTCATGGGGTCCCCCCATCCTCAAGTAGTCTAATAGGTCCTCCATATTCATCCCTACTGGTTCCTAGTCCCACCAACAACAGCTTCCCCATGGACCGGGATCACGAGCCCGAGGAAGCAACTCATCCACTCGATAACGCCACTCTGGGTCTCCCTTTAAGGTCAGCAACACAAACATTACCCGGTTATACTCAATCTCCAGACAGCTATTGGGCCTATCCCCCATGTATCATATTAACAGCCACCTCACATGACGTATATGGTCCCATACCCCATGACCAGGCCTCTTGGCTAACTACTCGTGTAAACATTGTCTTCCGACACAACCACAGTGTTGGGTACCCTCCATTCCTAAACAAGAAAATGCATCGATAAGAAACGTATTCAAGTAACACCACATATTCAAACCATAATGGATGCATGCAACCCTTGCCTCGATGCTACACTCACCCTCCGCAAAAATCCTTAAGTCTAAAATTTTATTGCTCTACTTCCTCAAAATCTTTTAGCCAAGCCTTCAGGTCAGTAAACCTGGTCTCTGATACCACTTTGTAACACCCCCAAATCTCTAATTCATTATTAAACACCATTATTAACGAAAAATATAGCGGAGAACAAAATGAGGTGTTACCGTCGTGTTTCCTTCTTGGAAACACCAGGCTGGATATCAAGTCTGACAGTTAATACCAAATCTTTGCAAAAACAAAAAATAAATCAACCTTACAGTGTTCAAAACTCTAACATTACAAATTAAATCAACTATTGTCTATTACAACCTCTATCCTTCATTTCATTCATGTTCCGCATTCGAATCTCGCCCTACCTTCGAGTCCCCAGTCCTTAAGCATAGCTAGATCACCTGAAAATAAAACATTTTATAACAGTGAGATAAACTCAATAACAAGCACCCCTAACAGTCAAACACGCACACAAATCCATTTTGAAAACATTTGAGGGAAAGGGGCAATGATACGTCCTTCAAGCACACAACCCATTATCACAATCTTCCTCGTTCATCACTTTTAAAATCATAATTTCACAATTTAATTCAAACTGCAACTGTTCCAGTGAACGTTTGGATGGGCGACCCCAGTGGGTCTCATGGCCTGGGCTCCTACATAGCGCAGCCGCTTAACTCATTCCTGGCATTACCGGTTATCTTTTCCTGGCCTACCACCATGATGGATGGTTATCGATAGTCCTGGCCCACGTCTCAACCGAGCAGATGGCCGCTCACATACATGCATTTGTTACCCGATGAAGGCAATGGCCTTCAGTCAATCCAAATCTATTTAACTCACCCCATTCATTTTTTTTTTATTTAATGAGCCCTTACCTCTTACCGGAGGTAAGGTTAGCAAAATCAGTTTATTCGAATTCAAACATCTTCCCCCACAGAACTCGCAATAGAAATCCAGGAATTCCAAACACAATCGAAGTAAATTCCAACTCTTATGACATGGTAAGTTTCAGCTTCCAGACATAACACAACATACAATTTTCGTCATGCAGTAACTTTCATTTCATACACCAATGTTCTTTCTGTTTTGAAAAGAAATGCCAGAAATTCTTACTCAACTTCCAAAATGCTCATGGTTTCGACAACGCAGGGGAAGGGTTAGGGCATGTTTGTTACCTGGATACCGTATAGTTTATGGGCTCGGCTACTTAAGCAAGTTCACTGCTCTGCACCTAGCCCACACACAACCCATAGTTAGTCCATGGTCACTATAGGACATCCTTGGCCCTCCCACAATTTATAAAAGCATTTCTAGATTTTTAATCCATCCAAACCTTAACCCTGGTTAAGGTTCAGGCTGGCTAGTTTCTGAGCTCAACTTCTAGAAGATATAACTTTGGTTCCCGATATCCAATTCCAGTGTTCTAAGTTAATCCAAAATCCTTATGTCATCCCCCACATTTTCTGCATTTGACGTTTGGCTTGATCAGACCCAAACTAGGTCAAAATTTTAGTTGTTATAGAATGGTCAGTGACTGTTTCCCCATGACAGTCCCTTGAAGAATTTATTGCATTGTAGGCTATACTACTCAAAATGGTCCGGTTCTAAAATGAGAATTTTTGTTACATCCAAAAGTTCACTCGAAATAAATTTCAAAATTTGTAGCAACCAATTATGACCTAGGGAATTTTTCCAAACCGTGGTTGCAACCATCCTAGTTTCAGCTTCCCAATTTCTGTCCAGGTTTTTAACGTCATTTCCAAAATCCATAACTTTTTATCCAGAGCTCCAAAAATCATGTTCTTGTCCAATCCAGAAGGATAATTTTACTAAAACTTTCATGTTCCGTACATCCCCAAATTCGCAACGAAATTAGGTCTAAAAATTAAAAAGCCGCATCCTATACCTGCAGTCCCTGGTTTTGACAGTGCTCGGTATTTCGGCTATAACGATTTCAATTTAACTCCGATTCATACAATTCAGAAACTCACGTAATTGTCACATCCTAATCTAACTACTTAAAAATTTCAAAATTTTTTGACGATCATAATAATTATACCGAATTTTCAAAGTTGAGCCAAAACAGTGTTAGTCCTGACCAAATTATTCCCCCTTTTTAAGCACGGTTTTTAGCACCTCGTGTCACC
>NCQV01000941.1:0-37465 GCA_002740545.1 Lophocereus schottii | reverse complement strand
CATCAAGTCTTGAAAGATAACTTCAAAAAGGTTCATTCTCATATTGCAGGAAATGGAAAACTGGCATTCTATTTTTAAAGTTTTTAAAGTTTTTCAATTTTTAGGGACTTTCAAATTTTTCGAATTTTTTTCAGATTTTTGAATTTTTCAAGAAATGAACACAATTAATAACAAATGAATAAAGTAAATCAAATCATAAGCAACTAATGAGAACAAAACTAAGAAAAAGAAAAAATGTATAAACTTGCCACTGTGTTTTTGAGGTTTTTTTTAAAAAAAAAATCAATTTTTATGTGCTTTCAAGTTTTTCAAATTTTTTTTCAATTTTTAAGCTTTTCTAATTTTTAGTGATTTTCAAGTTTTTCTAATTTTTTGGATTTTACCTTTTCAAATTTTCTTTGGATTTTTGAAATTTTTAAGAAATGAACTAAACGAAGTCATAATTAATAACGAAATAAAGGAAGTAAATCAAGATCTATGCTACTAACAAGAAAGTAGGTAAGAAAAAGAAAATGTGACCGAGTCTCATTCCGTCGTCCCCAGCAACGGTGCCAAAAACTTGTTAGGATAAATTTAAGTGATAAACAAAAGCCACAGGCGTACAACTCTCACTGTAGTACTTGAGGGTCGTGTCCTCAGGGACGACGTTGAGACTAAGGTCACTAAATAAGGTCCGACTGTAATAGTCTAAACTAATCAAGAATCTCGCATATAAGGACTAAAATAACCAAGATAAGCTAAAGTAATTTTATCTCATGCCCATGATGTCTAAGATCATCAACCAAACAAAACTCACCAAAATCAACTAATGCATATAAATCCATTGAACTTGCTTAACCTAGATGAACCCATAAGTTACAACTCACTAAAATCAACGTCACTCAATTTATCGCTTTGATCTTAAGAAATCACTAGCTCTCAAAAAGAGTTTCAACCCCTGAACAACCACCACTTCGGAATAAGGGAATTGAAACAAAGCTAAAACTAAAAATAAGAGTGAAGAATAATTGAACTAAGTATCCTAGGTTGTAGCTCAACTTAGTTTCAAATCGACCTCCATTAATGGAGGTCCCAAACGTATCACCATAGAATACAATAGCCATATAAACAAGGAAGGGAAAAATTTTGTAATAAAGTCCCAAATCTGAACACACAGCATAACCGAACAACAAGCATTAGACAATCAAAAACACAATCAGCTCATCCTGAGCTAATAAGAACGAAGCAACGGGGGAAGCATCTTGAGCAATTGCGGAACCGAATCAATAGGAACCCAAAACCGAAACAAGTAATCAACCCCAACCCAAAGCAGTCCTTTAACGGTGGAAGTGGCATAATATGACATAGAAATCAGAATAAACAAAGTAGAAAATAGGAGAAGAGAACAAATCAGAAGCTCACTGTTGGAGAGACCAATCGACTCCGTCATTCAACCTTCATCACCAGCATAAGAACCACCCAGAACTAAGCGAAGAACAAGCTTCAAAATGCGTCAACAATGGCGGATTCACCATGGCCGATTTAACGAACAAAAACAGGGGAGGGGGAAAACGAATTGAATTTGACAAACCAATTCCCAAAATTTGGTAAAAGCAAGCTAAAAAATTCTGAAATTAAACCGGCAATTAACAAAATTGTAGCTTAATTACATGAAGTTTAGAACTATAAACCAAACCCTAACTTGAGATTTCTGAAACCCTAATCGTGAAAATTGAAAACAAAATTAAGATTAAATCTAAAACTTAAACTAAACGTAACCTAAAACCCTAGATTATTACCTGATTAGCCCTTCCTTCAATCGCCGCTACCTCCTTTTATGCTCGAACTCTCTTCGATGTCAGCCCTTTGATCTGGGCAATTGTGGATGGTGGATTTTGATGATGTGCTGGCATGTTGTTGCGTGAATTATGGGGTGGATAAGGATGGTGGATGGAGGAGAGGGAGAGAGTTGAGTTAGAGGGAGAGATAAATGGAAGATGGACATGGAGATGGAGGGGACTGGTTTCGGGGGGTTTCTGGTTCTGAGAACCGAGAAGAGGAGAGAGAAAGAGGTTAAGTGGGGCGAGAATTTAGGGGTCATGTGCACGGCACGCGTGGGGGAGGGAAAGGTAAAAGATCACATGACAGGCACACAGCTGGGTATGTTTTTCAATTTTATTTTCTCTTTTTTGTCTCCTTTTTTTTTGGATGATGGATAAAAAGAAAGGTTGGGTTGATTCTTGGGCTACTTCTTCAATCTTTCATGGCCCGAATTTTCATTTCCAGCATTTTTCCATCATTTTTTGCATTTTTTAATGATTATTCTCATTTTGTTCAAAACCTACAAAACAAAATAAAATCAAAGGAAGACATTAAAATAACAATTATTACAAGCACAAATCGGGTATAAAAGTCTCATAAAAATAACAGATTTTTGGCACGAACAGTCAAGTTTTTCTCCTTACACCATTCTAATACTTTTCTCAAATTAGACCAGTAATCATCAAAAGAAGATCCAAACACAGAAAAGTCATCCATAAAAATTTCCATGCATTGCTCAACTCGATCTAAGAAAAATAGAAATCATGTATCTTTGAAAGGTAGTAGGAGCATTACATAGTCCAAAGAGCATTCTTCTAAAGGCATATGTCCTAAATGGACAGGTGAAAGTAGTCTTCTCCTGATCCTTAGGAGCAATAGAGATCTGGGTACAACTGGAATATCCATCTAAAAAGCAATAGAAGGAATGTCCGGCCAACCTCTCTACCATTTGATCCAAGAAAGGGAGGGGAAAATGGTCTTTCCTAGAGGCAGCATTCAATTTTCTATAATCCATACACACACGCCACCCAAATTGACTCGAGTAGGGACTAACTCATTCTTATCATTCCTAATCACGGTAATATCGGTCTTCTTAGGAACAACTTGAACAGAGCTAATCCAGTCACTATCAGAAATGGGATAAATAATCTCATGGTCTAACCATTGCAACACTTCCTTTTTAACTACTTCCTACAAGGTAAGGTTCAAATGCCTTTGGCAGTCACTATAGGGCATAGCATCGTCTTCCAAATGAATTCTATATTGCACAATAGAAGGACTAATACCCTTGATATCCCCTAAAATCCAACCTAAAGCTTCCTTATTTTTCCTATGTAAAGTAATCAGTTCGTCCTCTTGGTCCCGATCTAGATCTAAAGCAATGATGAAAGGTAAGGATTCATCGGGTCCTAAGAATGCATACTTAAGAGAGTCAGGAAGAGGTTTCAATTCAAAAGCAACAGGAAAAACAGATTCAGCAGCAGATTCAAAAATAGCAGTGAGCAAACAATCAGCAGTAGAACACAAGTCATCAAATTCAAACACATCATATTTAGGCTCATCATCTATAAGAAATGACTCATACTCAGTAGCAAATACATCATCAAAAGCATCATCGAATATAGAATCCTCTATCCAGTTAAGAGTAGAAAATTCCATATCATCAAATCCAAAACGCTGTCTTTGCATGTTAAAGATGTTCAATTCTAAAATCATATTGCCAAAAGACAGTCTCATCATACCATTTCTGCAATTAATGAGGGCATTGGCAGTGGCCAAAAAAGAACGCCCTAGAATCACAACGACTTGACTAGCTAAGTTGGACACCTTCTTAGTTTCAATCACAACGAAGTCCACTGGGTAAATGAATTCACCTACTCTAACCAACACATCCTCGACCATCCCCCTAGCACCCTAGCCGATCTATCAGCCAGTTGAATGACCATCATAGTAGGTTTCAACTCTCCTAACTCTAGCCTCTCATACTCAATGACGGGTATCAAGTTAACACTAGCTCCTAAATCAAGCAATGCTCTATGAACAAGTTGGCCTCCTATGACTATAGAAACAGTAGGGCAACCGGGGTCCTTATACTTCACTGGGATCTAATACGAAAGGATAGAATTAGCACTAGAGGCAAAGAAAGCCTTTTTAGGGACACTAGTTGCTCTCTTGGTCGTACATACATCCTTTAAGAATCTAGCATATGGAGGCATCTACTGAATAGCATCGAGCAAAGGAATGTTGATCTTTACTTGAGAGAAGGTCTCTCTCATTTTCTCGATATGATCTTGTTCTTTCTTCTTGAGCCTATAAGGAAAAGGAGGTAAAGGCACCTGGATTTTCTCATAAGAAGAAGGTGAGGAAGAATCCTTAGAACGCAAAAAACTTGCCAAGTCAGAGGATTCTTTCTCTTTAAGCTCCTCTTTCTTAGAAGGTGACTCAGGAAGGGAAGGACTATCTAAATCATTGGGGACACCATTAGTAGCATCCCCTGATTGACTGGTTGAACCAATCTCTGGAGGAGAAGAAGAAGAAGAAGAAGAAGAAGAAGAAGAAGAACTTTGGAACAATTGGCGATGATACCTGCAGGGTTCATTAGGATTCCTCACTTGGTTATCAATATCGACCAGAACAGAGAGATATATCCGCATTCATTTTCCTTACAGGCTCACTAGGGTTAGCATAAGAAGAGAAGACGTGACCCTTAAGGTTCACCTCAGGTTGACTCGAGAAAGTATCTGGTTCCCTAGAAGATGATACTAACTAGGAAAACTGTTCAGTCATCATTCTCATCATTCTTTCCATGCCAACATTAATCATTCTCTCCACATTATTATTGAGTCTCCTTGCCAATTTATCAATATTAGTATAACCAGGAGGAGGTTGAATTTGAGCTATTGGAAGTGGAGGTCTAGGTACATTAGGTACACTTGAAAAAGCCGATCTCTGAAAGGAATTTGAGGGATGAGAGATGGGTTGAGATTTGTTTCTAGGAAACGCTCCAAGTTGAGAGTTAGGAACTATAGTATTTGGTCCATTATTCCAAGAAAAGTTGGGATGATTTCTCCATCCTGTGTTGTAATAAGAGGAAAAGGGGTCATTATTAGGTCTCTAGAATACCATACCTACTTACTCTTATTCAGCTGCTAACTAATAAGCAAACTAAGGACATGCACTCAAAGAATGATCCCAAGCCTGGCAATGAGAACAAGACACTGTAGAAGTATGAGATAACTGGGACATCTGGGGGGATAATCCCTTCAACGTGTTTTCTAAAACAGCAATCTTAGACTCTAAGTGAATTTCATCAAAGACAGAATGCAACGCACCCCTTGTAAACCTAGAATTCAGGCTGTCATCACGAGCTATTTCCCACTGCACGGTTTTCTCAGCCAAGTCCTCTAAAAAGTCCCAAGCAGTTGTACTGCTCTTAGAAAAAAAGCCACCCTAAAGCATAGGCTTTATCATGATTCTAGTCTGTTGGTTAAGTCCTTCATATATAATCTAGCACAAGCGTGCTTGGTCTAAACCATGATGAGAACATTGGGCTGAAAAATTTTTGACCCTATCGAAATATTTCCAAAATGATTACCTATCTAGCTGCACAAACTGATTGATTTCATTCCTCAGCTTAACAGTCTTGGCATTCAGGAAATGTTTTCTTAAGAACAGTCTTACAAAATCATTTTAAGAACTAACAGAATTAGCAGCCAAGCCATACATCTAACGTTTAGCAAAATCTTTTAAAGCAAAAGGAATCAACTTCATTTGCACAACATCAATGGGGATATTCGGGAAATACATCATAGAACAAACTTCTTCGAATTCCCTCAAAAATAAATAAGCATCCTCTAAACATGTAAATTTAGGGAGCATCTGAGTATAGTGAGGTTTTAATTTGAAGGTCACATTTAGTACAAGGTTAGGCATAATGAAGCATAATGGTAAAGCAGTCCTAGGAGGATAAAAAATATCACTCAAAGTCCTGTCTTGTATCATAATTTCTAACTCAAGCTTAGGTCTAGGTTTGGGTTGTAAGTCAGAGTTGGGCTTACTCCTAATGACTCTTTGATTTCCAGGGTCTCTAACCCAACTACTCTTATAAACCCCACACCTTCACAAAAGTCCTATTTTTTGTCTTTTTTCTTTCTAATTTTTTTGAATTTTTGAATTTTCTAATTTTTTCCCATTTCTTAAGCACAAAACCAAATCAAAATGCTACTCAACCCTAAAGACAATTTACAAATAGAAGGTAGCCAAATCAAAAAGTTAATCAACCTATAAAATTAAGATAAGATAAATCCCAATAAAAACCAAATTCAAATGACTAACTCAATTCTAATTCTGAAATAAACTAACACTACAAAACAACGGTGCAACTAAAACTATAAATCACACTATGAAAGGAAAATGTCTCGAAATAAAATCATTTGTTTTTAGAGTTTTTAGAGTTTTTCAATTATTAGGGGTTTTCAAGTTTTTCTAAATTTTTTATGGATTTTTGTATTTTTCAAAAAATGAACTAAATTAATCACGACTAATAACGTATAAGCAAAGTAAGTCAAAACATAAGCAACTAATAAGAACGCAACTAAGAAAAAGAAAATTAATGCTCAAACTGAGGGAAATAGAAACTTGCCATTTTGTTTCTGAAGTTTTTAAATTTTTAGTGGTTTTCTATTTTTCTAATTTTTTCAATTATGGGCTTTCTAATTTTTTTTGGATTTTTTAATGTTTCAAGAAATGCACTAAATCAAGTTGTAACTGATTAACTCGATAAAGCAAGATCTACGCAACTTAATAATAAAGTAGCTATGAAAAAGAAAATGCAACCTAATCTTATGTCGTCGTTCCCAACAACAGCGCCAAAAAGATTGTACGATAATTTTGAATGAAAAATAAATTGCTACAAGTATACGACGGTCGTCATAGTACTTGAGGGTCACTCCTTAGGGACGAGGACGAAATTAAGATCACTAAATAAGATCAAACTCTAATAGCCTAAACTAATCAAGAATCAAACACATCAGGACTAAACTAATCAAGATAAGTTAAAGCAATTTTATCTCATGCCATGATGTCTAAGATTATCAACCAAGCCAAAGTCCCTAAAATCAACTAATGTATATAAATCCTTTGAACTTGCCTAACCTAAATGAGACCATAATTAACCAAAATGAAACCACTATAATGTGTTGGTAAATAAATTAACCCAAACCAACCCTAAAATAGAAAGAGTTATGGAAACAGGGGATGGACATAACCTAAAGCAACTCCAAATCAGCATTTAAACGAAGAAATAGGGGAAAGAAAATAGAAGAATGAGCAATTGAGCAAACTAAACTTCTAAAATTAAGCATAATCGAATCAAAGCTTAATCATCCAAACTAAGCTAAAATCAATCGACCAATAAATCGAAACAGAAACTCGAAACGAATGCATCAACCAAATTAAAGAAAACAAACTTCTAAAATTAACTCAACTAGAAGTAGACTACAATTGCATCAATCAAACTGAAGAAAACAAATAACTAAACTTCAGGGCAAAGATTCAGAACAAGAACAGAGAGACAAAACCATCAATCGACACCTGAAACAGAGAAATCAAGGACAAGAGGGTCGAGTCTGTTGTTGCGTACTCAACTCATTATGCATCGACCATCGTCTTCACTGATTCACAAGGAGAAGCAACACTCGAACTCCATGTCAAGCAACCGAACAGGGGAGAATTCAGGGGGGAGCAAATACCAAAAAAGAGGGGCAATAATAGGGGAATCCCAACTCAATCCTGAGCTCATCCAACACCAACAACTCCATTAATGGAGTTTCAACACCTATTAAGAATGGCGGAATCGCCATTGCCAAACATCACCAGAATGAGAATAGGGGAGGGAGAAAACTGTAGTTAACCAAACTTGATTACAAAATATTGTAATAGCACACTGAAATTTGTGAATGGCAACTAGAAATTAACAAAATACAGATTAATTACATGAATTTGAAGGATGAAATAATCTAAAATTCAAAGGGATGAAATGGAAACAAGAACCCTAAATTACCCATCCTGAATTTAAAACGAAAATACCCTCAAATTAAACCTAAAATTTGGAGCCAAAACCTGATTAAAAACTCTCTAGCCCTAGCTCTGGAGCTGAATCCTTCGTTGTATAGTCTGGGCCTTTCAATTCGACCGTTGTTCTGGACACGGGTGGATAGTGGGATGATGGATGTGCTAGCAGTTGTTTACGTGAATTTCGGTAATGGGTAAGCATGGTGGTTTGGAGGTGTATGAAGATGACCGTTTGGTGTTGTGTTAGTGATGCGAGATAGAGAGAGAGACGATGGCGAGGATGAGGAAGGTGAAGTGAATGGAGGTGGGCGAAGTTCTATCGGGGTTCTGGGCCAGTAAACGCCCAGAAGAAAGAGAAAACGAGGAGATAAAAGGGAAGGGGAAAATCACATGCCGTGCGCATGACCAAGGTTTCATTTTAGGTTTTTCTTTTTTTTCTTTGGGTACACAAGATAATGGGCTAAGGCATTTGGGTTGGATTTAAGTCAATCTAGCCCAATGATTCATTTTCGCATTTTTTTCATCATTTTTCCCCATTTTTTCCAAACTATTAAATACCTACAAAACATAATAAAATCCAATAAAAATCTAAATATAATAATTATTTTGACCATAAATCTAATATAAGGATATCGTAAAAATAGCATATTTTAAGCACAAATAGCTTTACGCTTGAATATGCTCCTTTTATATGTTTTACAGGTTTTTAGACCATTTCACCCCAAAGTTGACCATAACTGAGTCTAATTTGACTCCTCACGGGAAACCCCAAATCTTCATGCCCGTAGAAGGAACCAAGAACAGAAGATCATCGAGATAGAGCCTCCATGGACTATCTGTGCTGAAAGCCACAGTCCGTGGTGAGGCCATAACTGCTAGCCTGTTCGTTTTCCTTCATCGTGTCGCTGAGGTTGATCATGTTCCTTTATAAATAAAGTTATTTTCGCAGCAGAGATAGGCAACACCACAAAGAAAGAGAACTCTTCTCTCTAGCTTTCCATTCCTTTTCCATTTTTTTAAAGTTTAGTTTAGATTTTTAGTAGTTTTGAGTGTGAGTGTTGAAGAAGTGCTTGCTGTTTTGGAGCCCTTGCAAAGTTGGGAAACCCTTGAAGGATCTCTAATTACGCTAAGTTTTCTTCCCTGAAAACTTTGTTTAGTTTTGTTGATTTAAACATGTGTGAGTAGTTTTCTCAATCTAGGGATTGTTATCTAAGTATTGATGTTGGAATCTTTCGTCTTTATTTAGTCGTGCTTGTTCTTAAATGGGATTGGTTGAATTCTTCGCTAAACCTAAATAGTTGATCGAAGGACTGAAAAGTGAAACTTGCTATTTGATTGACAAGATAGGACTTGATTTAACAATACTTGAAAAAGATTCACTCGTTAAAAGCACCCCTTTTAGCGAACAAAGATCTATAACTTATACTAAACAAGGACATTTGAAAGAATGACTTGTTAGTTTAGGCAATCAGTTTATTTCGAAAGAAGATTGTAATTCTAAATGTGATTACACCGCTTCCAATCCACCATAATAGATCAATTACATGATATATTGCATTTATGCACATCTTTACAACGTGAAACAAATACCTAGATGTTTTTAATTGATTGAATTCTTCAATTAGGCTATAGTGTCATTCAACCTCTTAATTGAAATTGCTTGCTTACCACTTTTAAAGGACATAACTCACTATTGGTCTTAGTGGTAACGATATCTTTACTAAACTACAACACCTGTGCCTTTGCGGGCATAGGTAGGTTAAGTTTTTAGCACTGTTGTCGGGAACCAAATATGTGGATATTGAGTTACCCTTACAAATTAACTAAGCATTTTATCATTATTTTCTTTATTTCTTTATTTGCGTTGGTAGTTTTTTTACTAATTTCATAGATTTTTCCTTTATATGTGAAGTCCCTTTCCATTTGAATTTGATCCAGAAATCAGATGGACTTTTCACTCTAGAAGGAAGAAATTAAGGGTAGAAGAGTCGAGACTTAAGGTTCAAGTAGTCTCTTCACTAATGGCAGGAATAGGAGGTGACCAAAGAAGGAGACTCTGGGATTTTGTTACCCCAGGAGTCCAGGGCATTTCGTTGAGCATTGCTGGGCCAAACACAAAACTGAACAAATGTAAGCTCAAACTAAGCCATATATCCATGGTACAACAATCTCAATTCAGAGACACGCCACTAGAAGATCCAAACTTCACGCCACTAGAAGATCCAAACTTACACCTTTCGGTCTTTTTAGAGATGTGTGATATGTTAGTGCTCAATGGAGTTTCTACCGATGTCATCCGCTTGTGCCTATTTCCTTTTTCACTTACGGACAAGGTAAGGGCCTGGCTTCACTTGTTGCCTTCAGGATACATAAAGGCATGGGATGAGCTTACGAAAGTTTTTCTTGCTAAGTTTTTTTCCTTCGAGCAATATGGCAGGCCTGCGGAATCAAATCACTACTTTCTCTCAAAAGGAAGAATGAGACTCATTACAAAGCCTAGGAGTGATTCAAGGATCTTTTACGATTATGCTGTTGCCATTTTCTTCAAAGATGGATGATTAAACAGACATTTTATAATGGAGTCACTTAATCATTGAGGTCTACTATTGATGCGGCAGCAGGAGGTACCTTATAAACAAAACTGAAGATGAAGCATACAATCTTCTAGAAGAGATGGCCCTTAACAATTTCCAATAGTCTTCTAAGAGAGTCCCACCCAAGCGGGTTGGAGGTAAGCTGGAATTAGATGTCATTTCTATGCTTTCTTCTAAGGTTGATGCTATGTCTCAAAAGTTGGAACGTTTGAATGTTAATTCTCTTAGTTCAAGTATCCCTCTCCATTATGTGATATATGTGGATCAATTGATCATTTGGCTGTGCATTGTTAAGTGGGTAGTCCTTTTGTCTAAGATGTAAGTGATCAGATCAATTATGTGAACAACTACCACCCTAGACCAATAAATGACTTTTTTCTAGCACGTATAATCTAGGTCAGAGAAATCACCTCAATTTCTCTTATAAGCCTAGTGCCCCACTTGTTATGTCTTTTGCTATGTCTTTTAAGTCTAATGCCCAAGATGCTATGTCTTTTTCTAAGAGAATGATAATGGCACATAACATTAAGTACCTTTTAACACTTCTCAACCAACTCATAATAACCAACCCAATTGCAACTAAGGGAATTCGACTATAGAAATATCTAACCCCTTATTATATCCAACCAAACCACACTTAAAAAACCACCCACAAACCACACCCAATCAAGAAATGAAGTTCTATAGCCTTGGCCAAACAAGGTAGAATATGTATTTGGCCAAAGGCTATACTAGAGGTTCGCATCAAAAAGCAATGTCGAGGTCCAAAAGGGGTAGCAAGGGGTAAATCATGCTTAACAAGGGTGGCTATTTGGTCAATGCGGCTCATTAATTCAAAGAATGCCTCAATCATGTTACCTAAATGCTCATGCTAAATGTGATCTTGAACAAGAGTCATTGCAAGTTCCAGATGTTTAGAATATTCAACGAGTCACATATAAAAAGGAATAAGAGACTAATATTGATGAATTAGTTTATTCAAGCTCAAAGCCTCACGGGACAACTGCCAAAGTACAACTAGCTCATTGAATCTCACATGCCAAATATTCATGTAAGGTGTCATTGGGCAATCAATTCATATTCAAAATGATGGTCAAATCAAGAAGTACATTTTCAAAAACTCATAATCAAACATTTTTATTCACAACATGAGCATAACTGAAAGGTTAAATCTAAGCCAAAGAAAGCTACCTAGTCTAAAGACTTCATCATTAGAGGATTTTTGTCTTGTTCTTCTTTTTTTTTTCTCTTTTTTTGTTTTTTCGATTTTCTTTCAAATGCATGATAAACCAAATATGGAAGATGTTCCTAAAATAGAAATAAACCAAAAAAAAGCTCAACTAAAATGCTCTAACTACCCCTAAAGGCACAATCTATGCAAACTATTCAGAATATCCACATACTCACAAGCACGAACACACATTCTCACAAACGAACACAATGCTCCCATGCTTGGACAAAGCATTGCCTCAATATAAGCACATGAAAATCAATAGGGAAGGGGAAATAGAACTACAAATGAGAAAGAAGGGGAGAAGAAGGTGGGTGGGGTTGAGATATAGGCTCATCACACCAAGTTTCAGGACAAGCCCTAATGTCCTAGAAATATTGATTTTCAGAAGCAATCACCCCACGAAACTCATCATGCCACTCCTGAACAAAGTCACAGAGGACGGCATGCTCAGATTCGACATAAGCCCATAAGGAATGTTGCTTTTGTTTTATGGGCTAGATGGTAGCATGGATATCAATATAGTCCTGAGACGAGGAAGGTTGGGATGAATTAGAGGTGCCTAAATAGGGTGGTGGAGGAGGCGGGGATGTGGAATAAACTAACTCCTCATCATAGGCCATAAATAAAAGATTGTCCAGGTTCAAAAGAGTAGTTCGGTAAACATTTGGAAGAGCCATAAGTATGTTTCAAGGGTAAATCCAACATGCTTGACCACCCTCCACCTTATAAAATTTCATTTGCTTAAAGGTCGCTAATGCTGACCTTTAAGACCTACACACTCTTGTCATCAGGGTTGGGTTCAATATTAACCGACCTAGCTATAGGGTTTATAAGACCCTCAATTGTTATCCTCTTGGTAGAACTAGTAGCTGCACTCAACAATTGACTGACAAAGAAGGACCTAGGGTCAATCCGTGTCCCTTGCTATGTGCTACATAAGGAATACAGCTCGAATAGATGAGACACATTCAAACTATCTTTCTAAGCAAACAATCCACAAGCAAGAACACGTTGGGCCACTCTAATACAAGGATTCCTAATAATTGTGCCTTTAGAGTGACTCAAATCATACCGATAATTCCCAATGATTGTATACCAAAAGGCATTATGATTAAACTCTCTAGGTAATGATTGTTAGTCTAGATCATAATCAGGTGGAAAACCGAATATACTATTGAAAGTATTCAAATTCAACTCATAAAATTCCTTGTTGAGATAAAATGAAATATACGCCTTTTAACATTGAGGACCACTTGTAACTTCCATATGTAAAGTACTCAAAAATTCTACAGTAGGGTCATGATATGTCTGGTCTCGAGTCTCTAAAAATTGACCCATACCCTAACGAGAAAACAACCAATGAATATCATTAAGCAACCCTAAACTGGTCAACAAATCCTCAGCAAAATAATGAGTAGCAATAACAGGCTTACTACTTTATGCATTATATCTAGAAATATCCTCAGGATTAGGTAAACCAAGTGGGTTTAGAGGGTTAACTCAGGTCTATGCATTGGTTGATTGTCTAGGAAGCCTTTTTTGTGCTTGACTTGATGTCTCTGTCCGTTACGTGGCCTGGATTCTCTTCTTTGGTACCCTGAATGTGGAATGTGGATGGTTGTGTTTGGAATGAAAACTCAACTGTGGGGAATGGGGTGAAACGGAAAGAAAATGGAGAATTATGAGCAAATAAAAGATAATACGGAAGAAACTAGGGAAGAAAAATGAAAATTTGGAAGAAGGGAAGATGAAATGGGGTGTAGAAGATGTGGTTTATGGACATGGTAAAAAGTAGAAGAAATGAAAGGACAAAAGGAAGATTTGAAACACATTTGGAGTAAAGGTGAAGAAAATGGCAGAAATTTAAGTGAAAATGGTGTAAAATTAAAGGTGTAATAAAGGATGTTAATGGAGGTTTCACGGAGAGAAAGAGATTTTAGAGAGAGACAGGTGCGAAGCTTGAAGAAGAATGAAGAATTTTGGGTCAAAGGGGAAGAGAAATCCTTGACCACGGAGAACCAGTCCGCCATGAACCATGGCAATGACCACAGAGTGCTCGACGTCAGCACTGTCTGTGAAGTTTTTCTAGGCTTTTGGGCAGACCCTCAACGGACCTGGTACACACCACTATGTCCCTCTGGTAACTTCTGTCTTATCCTTCTAAAACACCCTTATTAGATTATTTTTTTTTTAGTTTTTTTTCTTGCTTGTTTTTTTCACCGTCTTTCTATATTTTTTTCCCTCTTTGTTTTTTCTAATAAAGGAAAAGATACATATACAATAAAATAAAAACAAAACTATAAAAGCGCTTGGGTTGCCTCTTAAAAAGCACACTTTTAGGGTTGAGGCCTCAACCTTCACCTTTATTCGGGCTTGGGATCGGTAAGGGTGACTAGTGAAGAGTTGAACATCTCAGCTGCCGGTGTAGTCTTATCTTGAACTTTAAAATCAAATGTTTGTAAAAGAAGGTACCACATCAAATAAACCAAATGGAGGTCCTTCTAAACAACGCAGTCGGCATACAAAATTATCTTGTAGTCGACTTCATCTGATGGGCCACTACCGAACTCAACTCCTAAGTCAAAATCATATTCAATGTCGTCCTTAGCAGGCAACAACATCAACACTCTAGCAACCTGTAGTAATCACTCAAAGAATCCTCATTAAAAGTAGACGACTCGTCCTTGGCTATGCAAGGTAGCAAATGGGCACCCAAACGGACCATGGCATAATCAACTTCAAGACCCTTGGAAGACACATAATCAAACATAGTAAAATCATTAGGACATAAATCATCAAACTTCACAATAGCATCAGAAATAATCATATCACATCCACAACAACCTAAAGAAGAGGGGGAAGAGTCTTGGTCTTTAAACAAACCAAACTTAGCACGGTGGTCCCCAATATCCAACATCAACTTCCCCCTTTTACATCAATCTTGCACCCCGTAGTCGCCAAGAACAGCCTCCTAAGAATAATTTGGGTATAGGCATCTTCAGCTATATTAAGAACTACAAAACCATTCAGCACACATAAATCACCCACTTTGATGGGAACATCCTCCAAAATATCCAAAAGGTACTTCATGAAACTATTTGCCAATTGGAGTCTAATAGAGATGGATAGCAGTAGTCGTAAATCAAGCCTCTTGAAAATGAAATACGCTATCAAACTCACACTTGAAACAAGATCACGTAAAGCCCTATCAATAGTTATATTTCCAATCAAGCGACAAATGGAGAAACTACCAGGGTCCTTAAGCTTTGTAAGAAGCTTATTGTGAACCACAATACTACACTCCCTTCCTAAAGCTTTAGTTTCATACTCATTAACTTTCCTCTCAGTTGCAGCATTGTTCTCCTCACCACCCTTCTCAAGCCTAGCATCCTCAAAATTCTCTAATCCACTTCTCAAGATAGTACAATTGCACTGCTCTCAAGGATTAGGCTCGGGCTTACTTGGGAGTCTACTAAGGGTTAGATGAAGAATTAGCTTGTTGGGCAGTTTGGGCTTCCAAAATTTTATTATCAGTACTTAGCACATCGACCTTACAGGCTAATGGCTTAATATACTCATCTTGTTTTGTCGCCCTAAATGCATATTCTCCATCAGGGCTTCTAAATTGGATTTTGAGGGCTTGTCGGGAGTAAGGTGATCTTTGAAATCTAGGAGGTGGTCTAGCATTCATTTGAGGCATAAGAAGGGCGTTAGACCCACGTGAGAAATTGGGTTGATTCCTCCAACCCGGATTGTAAGTGTTGAAAAGAAGGGGTCATTGATCGGTCTAGGGTTGAAATTATTGACCTAATTTACTTGGTCACTAGCATCTTGGCCAAATGGACTCCTGACTTGATGATGCACAGTTAAGTGGTCAATAGAACCACAAATTTCACATGAAGGGGAAGGGGCATTTAAACTAGCAGAATTCACATTCAATCCGTCCAACCGTTGAGTCGTGGCATCTACTTTAGCAGAAAGTAAAGTAAGAGCATCAAGTTCCAACTTACCTCTAACCCTCGCGGGTTGGTTTGTCTCGTTGGACCATTTGTAATTATTGAGTGCTATCTCCTCGATCTAGTTATAGGCCTTATCCTTCATCTTCTTCATCAAAGTGCTACCCACCACCGCTTCTATAATGGACTGCACCAATTGAGTGACTCCATTGTAAAAGGTTTGAACTGTTATCCACCTTCAGAGTCCATGATGAGGGCATAACTGCAACAAATCTTTAAATCGCTTCCATGATTCATAGAGCGTCTCATCCTTTCGTTGGGCAAATGTTGTGATCTGATTCCTTAGACTTGCAGCCTTGCTAGGAGGAAAGAACTTGGCAAGGAAAGCTTTGGTGAGCTCATCCCAATTGGTTATCGACCCTTGAGGCAATGAATGGTGCCAAGCTCATGCCTTGTCCCTTAATAAAAAAGGAAACAATCAAAATCGTATGGTGTTGGTTGAAACACCGTTAAGCTTCAAAGTATCACATACCTCTAAAAAAACCGAAAGGTGGAGATTCGGACCCTCCATTGGGATGCCTCCGAATTGTGCTTGTTGCACTATAGATATGAGAGCCGGTTCGAGCTCAAAATTATGAGCTTCCATAGTTGGCCTTGTAATACTTGAAGTAATATCGTGAAAACCTGTGGTAATGAAATCCCGAAGCATCCTTCGTTGATCTCCTCTACCTTTTGCCTTTTGCCTTAAGCTTTTGCCTTTCTATCTCTGAATCAAAGTCGAAAGCGGAGGGACTTCGCACAAAAGGGGGGAAATCCTGCAAGCACCACCACAACCACTACCAAAGCAAATAAAAACTAACAAGGAAAAAGAAAACGTTTAGTCATTCTATAAACCAAATCAATATTTGACAACTTGGTCCTTAGCAACGACGCTAGAAACTTGACATACTGCAAGTGCATTGGTGTTATAGTTTAGATTAGATATCGTTCCCCTGGAGACCCAATGTAATTTATTGAGTTTTATCCTTCTAAAATGCTAAGCAAATTAAGTGTTGAGCTGGGATATTTTTCTATGACTAATCTATTGCTAGATGAATGCTAATAACTGACTTAAGACTTCTATTGATTAAAAACATCGAGTGATTTATCTCACCAACAATGAATTAGATCCAATAAAATGTGTGTGTGCTTTGTTCTAACTTGAATGAGTCAAAGGATAACAATCATATATAATTCAGTTCTTTCTTTCAAAATAAACTGAATTATATAGACTAATCTAATCGTCGTTCTTTCAAAGGTTCTTGAATTAGTCCAAATTAAGGGTCTTGATTGTCAATTTTCCTCTCACCCTTTAAATTTCTCTCAAAAACTACTATGCCAAGTCTAATCTTGTCGATCGAATAGAGGACTTCACCTTTCATTACTTCACCCAACTATTTAATGATTTGCAAGTAAATTTGGCATAAATCACTCACAATATTCACAGCATAAGATAGATTGAAACATGCCAAATAGATAAAGCACAATATTAATAAAAACTAGGAATCTAATACCATTGTTTGGCTAACAAATCCCTAGACTAGAGGAAAACTACTCACATATGATTATTAAACTAACAAAAGTGATGAAACTAAACATCAAAACAACCTAGAATAATTCTTATGGAGTTCAAAGAGTAATTAAAGAGAACATTCTTAGCAACAATGGAGTTTGTTGTTGATTCTTCAATCTTCAAGCCTCTAACTTGCAAATTGCCTCCCTTCAAATCTACTTCTTACTATAAAAATGATAAAAACATTAAGGTATTTGAGAGATTTTTGATAGAGAATAGTTAGGTATGTCGTCTTTTAAAGTCGAGCATGCCTCGATATAGCAGCTACTAAGCATTCTCAGCTACAAACCCGAGGCAAATGAATAGTCGTAGCTGTTATAAGCCTACCATGGGTCGTGGCCTTTACCACAGATAGTCTATGGAGGCCTCTGCCTTGGTTGTCTCTTGTTCCTCTTTCTCTCCTCAGGGATAGTGGCTGAGGGGCATCTGTGGTAAGTCAAAAACTCATCATTTGAGGGTCAAGGCTTGGTCAACAAGGCCTTAAAACCTACAAAAATCATCAAAGAACTATACACAAGCACTTTGCATTGTTTGTCTTTAGTTTAACTTCTAAAATTGTTGCTACTCTTTTATAGCTTTTCTTAGAGACTTCATTGAAAAATAAGTGATTATGCTTGCAATTGATGCAAATTTTTAGATTCGAAAGGCATGATGCTAGATCTTGTTTAGACAAAGAATGGTTGAGGTTGACGGAGGTTGCTGGGGTTTCATAAGGGAGAGAGCAAATAGGAGGTAGTGTTTTAGTTGCGGTAGCAAGCCACAGGTACCGTGGAGCTCTTGGGCCGATGGTGAACTCCACTATACTACGATTAGTGGTTAGCATTTGCGATGGTAGCTAATGCGGCAGTCGTGGGTTGTGATGGTGAGTAATGGTTTCAAATTAGTTTAAAAAAGGGTCAATGAAGGTGATTGGTTGATGTGGGAGCAGTGATAGGGGTGATTGTTGGTCACCTATGGTCGTTGAACCAAGTTGTAGATTCAGCGGTAGACAATGTTATGCTGGAGGGCATAAAGTGATGGTGTTTGAATTATAGGGTTGTAGTGGTGATTGTAATTTTTTTGAACAAAAATTCTATAAAAACTTTCAAGCTATAAAGGAAGAAAATGATTTTTGAGATTTAAAAATTACTTTTTAAAGAAAACAAACATGAACTTATATTTGTATACATATATATGTGTATGTGTGTGTGTGTAATACTTTATTTACATTTTGATTATTAGCAATTTAAGAAAAAAGGAGTACTTCATTTTTTTGTACACATAGGACCCCGCCGCCACCATGTCATTGCTCCGCTAGGTCAAACTCGATGGTGGTTTTAGGGGTGAGCAAAAAAATCGGGTTCTCAGTTCCGGACACATAACTGAATTGGACCCGGTAGGTATGAACCCGAACCCGGTTAGACCAGTTCCAAAATTTAGCAGTATCAGGTCCTAAAATTTTGGAGCTAGACCTGGACCCAGTACCCAGTACTCAGTCAAAGTTTAAAGGATTTTGATGAAAAAATATAAAAAGTAAACCCTTATTCCTCAAGTGGCTTATCTTTTGTACTGACACCCAACTCCCAACTAAATTAATTTAACCCTTTGTCTTTTTTACTTTCAATTTATCCCCGACTTATTCTTTGTGTATCTCAACGCCATGCATTTCTTCCTCCAGGCTTTGGTTCTTCTCCTCATAAGCCTTGTTGCTTACTACATATTTGTTTTTATATTATTTGGGCAATTTCTCTCTCTTTCTATCTTTATTTCAAGTGAATTAAAATAATTTTTATGTCTCTCGTTCATTTTGTAATCATGATTTATGGGATTATAATTAACATTGTCTCCAATTCTTTGAGTTTATTTTAGAGTACGTGAATATTCTTTACCGCTTATTGTGTATTTGATTGATCCTTATAATTTGGTTTTCAAGAATTTAGCTTTAGATATGAGTTCTTAACTTCCTTCAACCCTCTCTCTCTCCCTATTTTCTTAGGGAAAAATGAGGAAAAAAACATTACATTAGAATTGGGTACTCCCGGAATCGAACGTGGTCCGAGAGTGGTTCTAAATTCTAGGACCCTGGTTCCATCGAGTCCAGTTCTGGTTCCTAAAAATCAAACCGGGCACTGGTCCCGCTCACCCCTAGGTGATATACTAAAAATAAATACATCAAAAATTTGGCTTTCTAGCAACAATTTCTTAAGTTTGAATTTATTACCGACCAAGCCCCCCAAAGTTCGAATGATTATATTCCAGAAACCCTTATAAAAGGGGGAGAAATTAGAAATCCTAAGATAGGCAATCAATACTCACTAAAAATTCTATTTGTGTTTACATGTCCAAAAAACGTTTTCCTTCGGATTGTAGAGGGTGGTTCCTTTGGAGATGGTCTCTCCACTTGGTGATTGTCTACATCATGACCTCCAAGACTTTTAGTGAGGATCCTCATTAAGCTTTTTGTTATTACATAGTTGTTGAAAGAAAGCCTCTACAGACATTGCGTTAATGGTAAATGAATTTTGGTTGGATAAGAACTATTTGCCATTGCATTATAGGAAACATTTTCCAACAAGAATATTCATCCAAAAAGTTGTTACCTTAGAGTGATCTTTTTAGCTATAGATTATAGTGGATTGAAGCAGAATATCTTACGAAAATATCATCTGCTTTTTGCTGTGAAATATTAAACATTCAACAAGAAACTTAGGCCCTGTTTGTGAAATAGTTGTTGATTGTTAGTTGTTTGTATTGGTTATTAGTTGTTTGCTGTTTCAATCAGCTATTTGAATCAACTATTTTTAGAAAAAGTGTTTGGTAAAATTAGTTATTTCTATTTACAAGAAATTCCATTGCCCCTATCTCTCATTTACTACTGAATATTTTTTAATTACTTGGTCACTTATTTGTTTTTCTATATGAATTAAATTTACATGATATGTACAAATTACATTCAGTCATATAATCTCATCTTACTACTAATTCTAACAATTAGGAACTAAATTTTCTTATTGATTTATACATGACTTATTTTTTTAATCTAATTTTCTTTTGTAAATTAAAAGTTATATGATGTTTAACGTCCATAACACAACCTTTTTTTGTTGTTCACTTAGATAAATTTATATTTATTATTAGTTTAACTTTCTTTCAATATGAAATGATTATTTTTTTTTTTGGTGGAGGGGAGAAATTGAGAATTCCAATTTGCATTACATTTAATATTACTATATAAAATTAGTAAAAATTAATGTTTTTATCTTTTTATCGATCCTAAGTAAAACAATGAATGGTTATGAGTTACTGTGGATCATTATCTAAGTTGAATTTAAGGATGCAAGTTAAAACTTAGAATAGAGAGGCTAGGAGAATATATGAATTTTATTTATGCTATTTAATCAATAGCATTTTAGTCTTTTATATTAAAAAGTGAAATAGCTAATTTGAAAATGTTACAAACTTTAGCTTTTTGGAAAACAATGTTTTGGGGGGAAAAAAGCTCTTCCAAAAAGTCAATTACCAAACAATCCAGATGGTTGTTTGACTTAGTCAAATAGCCAAAACCAACCTAAGAAGCCACTTTTGAGCAAAAAGTCATCTACCAAACACCTCTTTAATCTCAATCAAGAGAATGATTTGATCTTTAAGAGTAGACAACACGTGTTTCAAGTGTTTGTTCTCTTCTTTTAGAGAGAAAATATTTGAACTATGGTTTGATCTTTAAGTCGGACTCAGGGTTTCCTCCTAATTATCTCTATTTAAAAAACAAAATAATCACTTATTTTTTTATCATTTGTGACGTGGTGTTTTTAATTGTTCACAATATTTTTCCACTAAATATTATTTGTATATATTAAAAGTTGGATAGAATCAACATACGAATGCCATTTGTAATGCCACATAGGATGCCATTTGTAATGCCACACAGAATCAATTAACTATATAAATATTCATTTATGGTTAAATTAATGCAATGCTATATTAAATGAAAAAAATAACTTTTTTCCCATCTTACATTTGCATTACTTCAAAAGACTATAATGAATCTTATTACATTAGTAAACTGAAAAAATGGTCTATAAACTGTGTCCATAAAAAACAAAGCCTTACATACTAGAGAAGTTTGAGAAAAATAGTAAATAAGTAGTAAAGGTATAACCCAAAGGCAATTTAAAAGTGATTTAAACAAAAAAAATAAATAAAAAAACAATGATACCTGAAAAAGCAAAAAAAAAGATAATTATGTTATTCTGTAATAATCACTACTTTTAAAATTGTTATAAATTTTATTGCTTATTTATCTTAATGAAATTAAGATAAAAATCAACTAAAACCTTTGCATTGACGTTTACATATCTTTTTCATTAATTAGTGAGACTATAATACAATCTTTATTAAGTTAAGATAAATAAAAAAGATGGCCCACTTAATGACTAAAATTTGCCCAGAAAAGAAAATATGTCTCACATAGTAACTAGAGAATTTTCTAAAGATAGTAAAAAAAATAATTACGTATTAACACAAAAGGAATTTAAAGTAATTTAAGTGAAAAATGAAAAAGAAACTCCGATAACTCAAAAAAAAACTCTATAATACAACATCAACTCTATATTTTAAAGTAACTTTATGTCACATATTGTTATTATTAATTTGTCGTAAAATTTAATATTTAAAAAACATAAAGTTTTTAACAAACAAATGACTTGACAAATGAAATAAAAATGTAAGTTGAAATTAAGAACAAAGAGGATATTATTGCAACAAAAAATAGAATTAAGAAGAAATGCTCAACTTCTAATAATTACATAATTTAATATATTAATTTATTTTTGCCATTTGAAAAAATATTTATTATGGTGATAGTATATTTAAGCAAACGTTTGAATTACTCTCTTGCATTGCAAGGATATAACCCTAATTTAATTTAATGGACCTTCATGACTAATTTGACACATGGAGGACTATAAATGGTTGAAATAAAATTAATTTTTCCCACGTGACGTGTGTTGATTGGTTAGAGAACTTTACCTCCTACAAATGCCTCTTTGAGGGTCAGCCATGTACATGACCTTCAAGTATTTGAAGCAGTTGAGTTTTGCACACTTGACATTCGTAGATGATTGGAGCTTGAACAGTGTTTTTACCATCTTCGATGTGGAAATTTGTGGCTCCAATTGGTGAGTTGCCTAGGTTACAGATTTAGGGTTATTTGGATGTACCTTAGATCCTCAAAAGAAACACAACTATTTTTTTTGAAGATTCAAGTTAGTTAATATAGATTTCATGTGTTTGAACCCAATGTTATTTTTTAGCAGATTTTTTTTTTTAGGTGAGTTCTTAGAAACCAGCTTGTTAAATGTTGAAGTCGATGACATTTTAGACACTTAAGCACCCACCTAGCAACTTTCTTGTCCATCTTACAGCCTACTCATGCCTCCTAGTTAGATAAAACAATATCAACAACTGTAATAGATGAACTTCAAGAGATAAGCTTCAGGCATTTGGATTGGAATAGGATTATGAAGTCCGAGGCAGACAAATCACTATATAAACATGCCTTGACATTTCTCTATCCTTCATTCATTGCTACCCTTTAAAGTTTTGAGTACCTCATTCATGACTATGTTGTAATTTTCGAAGATTGAAGGAGGTAGGTTCTTCTTCGTTTGCTTCCTCAAGGAGGCCTTGTTATCAATGATGATATCCATGGCTTCTAGCTATTTCAAAAAAGCAAAAAATATGACTTCATAAGGAATTCTAGGCCCAAAGTCATTCCACAATTGGTGAGATTTATAGAGAAATACAGCAGAGTGAATTTTTGTTTAAAACTTGAAATCTTATTAGCAAAAAAAATTATGTACAAAATTGAACTGATCAGACTTCTTTCTCTTTGCCTAGAAGCAAAATTGTCATGATATATTCTTTCTTGTGCTTCCACATCCATTCTTTTTTTCTTTCCTTTTTTTTGCATGTTGAAATAATGGTTTCATCCATGGCATCTTGCTGTAGATAATTTTGATCAATTTGAACATAATTGCACTAAGGTGTTGGATAGATATAAGCGACATTTTGTCTCAATTTGCTACTTCATGCATGCCCTTAGTTTTTTATTTTTTTGGCGGGCCAACAAAACACTGAAGACATTCAAACTTCTTTGTTTGCTAGCATGCTTTTCTTTTTCTCTTTGCCCTTTTTTTTTCTGGGTTGTGCAGGCTGGCAATGATAAGAAATGTGCGCTTTAATTTTTCGATCAAAGGATTGCTTTTCGCTACAATTTACAATAAGAACTACCAAATTTGCTCACATTTGGATGGCTTGCATACATGGGTCTACCTTTATGACTTTCTTTAATGTTTTCACCCTTGGAAGACTTACTCGAATGGGTCCACCTTAGGTGACCTTCTCTAACGCTCTCACCCTTAGATGACTTGCCCAAATGGGTCCACCTTAGGTGACTTTCTCTAATGTTCTCACCCTTGGATGGCTTATCCATATAGGTCTGCTTTTGGTGACATTTTCTAATATTCCCACTCTTGGATGGCTTACCTGTAAAGGTCCGCCTTATATGACTTTCTCTAATGTTCTCATCCTTGGATGGTTAGCCCTCATGAGTCCACCTTGGGTCACTTCTCCTAATATGAAGATGGAGGCCACATCATCATCATCACCAACTTGAAGAAGAACACTCTGTGATTTGGAGGTGAAGGTTACCGACTTAAGGAGGACTAATATGTTATTGTCGCCCCAATTTAAAGGAGGATACCTACATCGCTGCTCCTACCAACTAGAGGGAGGAGGCGGTGGTGCAATTGCTATCAACTTAGAAGAGGCCTATGTTGTTGCCAACACGAAGAAGGATGCTATATTACTACTGCTGTCAATTTAGAGGAGGCCTGTGTTGCCGTTGCAAAGGAAGAGGCTATGCATTGCTACTACCAACCTGGAGGAGGCCTAGCCACCAATATGAAGAAGCAAGCTATGTCGATGCTGCCATCAACTTGGAGAAAGCTTGCATCGCCAACATAAAGGAGGAGGCTCTGTCACTATCACAAAGAAAGAGAGTATGCCCCACTACCACCAACTTGAAGGAGGTATACATCTCTACTATAAAGGACGAGGCTATGCGCTATTGCTACCAACTTAGAGGAGGCCTAGCTGATGACATGAAGCTATAGGCCATGTTGCCATTACTACTAACTAGAAAGAAGCCTGCATCAAACATAAAAGAGGAGCCTATGTGTCACTCCTACCGACTTGGTGGAGGCCTATATTGTTGCTGTGAAGGAGGGGAGTGTGCACCACCATTACCAACTTAGAGGAAGCCCACATCACCATTGATGCTAACATAAAGGAGAAGTTGGACTATGTCACCATTTCCTCTAACTTGAAGGAGTCTTATGAGTTTACAACTTAAACAAGTTAAGAATAAACTTAATGGCATTGAGAGTCATAAGCTTTGATGATTGAAGGCCTTTGAACTTTAACAACTTAGGAGTCTTGATCTTTGAGAAATTAGGACTCTTATTTTTGATGACGTAGGAGTTCGATCTTTGATGACTTGGCAGTCATATTTTTTGACAATTTGGAAGTCTTTAACTTTGATGAATTAGAACCTTTAACTTTGATGGTTTATTTGTATTTAATTTGTAGACTTAGCGGTCTTTAACTTTGATAGCTTGGATGTCTTAAACTATCATGACTTAGGAATCTTGAAATTCAAAGATTTAGGAGTCTCAAACCTTGATGACTTTAGAGTCTTTAACTTTAATGACTTGGAAGTTTACTTTTTTTATTATGATTGGAGAATTTCTAGCTTTATTGATTTGAGAGCATTTTACGGTGACATGATGGTTTAAAATTTTAAGAGTGCCTTTTCATATGATTTGCAAGTTAGCAGCATATTGTCTTGATAGTCTACTTCTTTACTTGACTTTAATGAGCTATGAGTCATTGGATACCTTCAAAAATTTTCAACTTCACTGACTTTACAGTCCTTAGGGTGACTTAGAAGTCGTAAAGCCAACTTATGAGTCAAAAGTATTTAATGATCTGGAAATCTTGAACTTAATAACTTGTGAGACTTGACTTTGATGACTTGAGAGTCTAGGCTTTTGAGAACTTGATTTTCTTCAACTTTGATGAGTTAAAAGCCTTTATTCCAATGACTTATGAGTCTCTAGGGGTGACTTAGAGCTCTTCATTTAACGTCTTTAGGGTTTTTACGTACAATTTGGAAGTCTCACATTTGCAACTTAGGTGTCTATAATGATGGCCTAAAAGTATGAGATGTCGAGGACTTAAAAGTATTTCACTTCTAAGACTTCGAAATTTATAATGGTGATTTTAAAATCTGCCCCCCAAAGTGCCAATTTTGGTTGGCCCTTCTGCTGAAGCATTCCGTTATGATCTTAATACATAATCAAACATATTGTTTGGTGTCTTCCTCTTGTAATGTATTCTTTCCTTCCTTTATAAGTTACAAGACTTGCCCCTAGAATGCCTCGCACTTCCCTATAGGGTGACTGATGATCCTATGATGCTTGCAATATTTGGGATCATTAGTTCTTCTAATTTCTTTGGGGCGCTTTAACTTCAGGAGTTATATAAGTTCTTTCCTAATAAGCTTGTCAAGAATTTCAGGTGCATCATATTCAGAATAAGGACATTCCTTCTGTTTGGAGTATTTAAGCATTTGAGCTTGTATTTTTCGATAATGCCATTAATTCATCATCATTGAGCTGTCTTCTATAATAGCCAATTGTAGACTCCACATCATGAGCTCGTGTTGCTAATTCTTGGAATGTCCTGGGCTTGTTCACTTGTAAAACATACAATATATCCCAATGCATCCCTTAAGCACACATCTCAATAGCAAAAGACTTATATAAGTGATCATTACACTATAGAAGGAGAGAGAGATAGAGAGAGAGAGAGAGAGAGCATGCCAACGATTAATGTAATCAATAACTGGCTCATCATTTCGTTGAATAGTGTTAGTCTATTCTGCTATGCTAACTACACAATGAGTGTTATGAAAGTGATTCAAGAACTTACATTTCATTTGCCTCTAACTATCAATGGATCCAGATGTAAGGTATATATACCAATCAAATGCAATACATTTAAGAGACTGCAAAATTTGCTTCAATAAGAGGTCACTCTCAGTGCTAGTATTGTTGTAAGTCTCAGTGAAGCGTGCAACATGCTACTTAGTTCCCCTTGCCATCAAATTGTGGGAACGTATGTGGTTGATAGCCATGAGGCGTACGGAGGGCACCAATCCTCTTTGTATAAGGTTACTTATACAAGCGACTTTTATGAGAATCAGGAGCCTTCACCGCATCAACTATCAAGCTTTGAATTTACTCAAATGAGATTGAGCTTAAGGTTTAATCATTACTTGGTGTGCATCTATTATCATAATCTTTGTTGTGATTGGACTCATTATAGAATCTTCATTGCCTAAGCCTTCCTTGAAGGATTCAGATGATTGATTCCCTAGCTTCTTTGTCAAATCAACAATTTGCTTATTTTGAACTTTGTTTGATTATCCTTTTCTATGCTTTCCTTTAAGAGTATATCCAGCGTTGGCTAATAAGTGCTTAAAGTGTATATCATTTTAGGGTCATTTTGCTGCATTTTTAGGGAGAATTATGTGCTTAATGTCAAAATTTATACTCTTATTTTCGTTTTATGCATGGGTATTTTTCTTTGATGATATTTGTAGGATTTTAGACCATTTGACCAGGCATTTGACCCACATTTGAGTCTATGTTGACCTCAACGGATGCTCTGAGATGTCAAACCCATGGAGCTGGAGAAAAGCAGAACAATTCGATTCTAGCCAAGACCACAATCCAACCATGGTAAGCGCGTAACTTCTAGCCTCTTCATCTTTCTTCGTTGTGCGATTGAGGTTAATCCGTTTGCTGCTTAAAAGGTGCAGTCCAAAGTAGAAAAGGAGAGTTTTTTTGACAGCAACCATAACCTACTCTCACATCTCTCTTAGTTTAGTTTAATTTTAGTTTAGTTTTCTTTGAGATTAGAAGGGATAAGCTTGAAGATTGTTGCACAATTCAAAGGTTGTCATTGTTGTAAAGTTTTTCTTTCTTCCTTTGAATTTGCTTTTAAACTCTTGTTTTAGTTGAATTTAGAAACATAAGTGAGTAATATTATCCAACCTAGGGATTTGTTAGCCATAGTATTGTTGTTGGATCCTTTGTCCTTGAAATCTTGTGCTTATTTTATGTTGGGAATGATTACTGTCAATCTTGAAATTAGAACATTGTGAGTGCAATTTAGCCAATTTTGCTTGCTTATGTTAGATAGTAGGGTTAAGTGCTGAAAGGTAAAACTCGTTACTTGATCGTCTTGATAGAACTTAATTTAGTGAAACTCGAGAGAGAATTGCTTGTTGAGAAGAGACTTAGCATTCGTAGATCATTAACCTAGATTAATAAAAGGCACTTGAGAGAGTGTTAGTTGAATTTGTTTAGGCGATTTAGTTCGTTTCGAAAGAAAAGATTAAATTAACTTCGATTGCAATAACTTGAATCGTTCTATCTATGAAAAGTGCATGCTTAAATCTATAATCCAACTCTTTACTTGGTGAATCAAATTCCTAGATGTTTTACTTTGATTGATTTGAAAATAGTTAATTAGTTTATTTAAATTGACTCTTTTGAAATGATTGATTGCTTAGCAATTTCAATAGGTCATTGACTCGATAGATTACTTTGGTCCTTCAGGATGATCTTTTAATCTATATTATAACACCCGTATGCTTGCATACGTGTCAAGTTTTTAGCCCCGTTGTCGGGGACCAAATTGTTAACTATTGAGATAGTCTTACGAAATTTACTAAATGTTTTATTTTTGTTTTTTCTTTTTCTTTTTGATTGCTTTGGTAGTGTTGGTGATTGTGTTTATAGGAATCTTCCCCGTTTATGTGAAGTCCATTTCTATACGAACCAAATCCTGAGATTGAGAGGACTTTTGGTTTAGGGAGGAAGAAGCAAGAACTTGATGAACAAAGACGTAAGGCTAGAAGGGCCTCATCAAATATGGCGGGAGGAAGAGGTGACCAAAGAAGGAGGCTTCGGGATGTTATTACCCTATGAGTCCAAGGCATCGCCCCAAGCATCACTCGTCCAAATGTTAAGGCAAATAATTTGGAGCTCAACCAGAGTCTCATTTCCATGGTGCAATAATCCCAATTTAGAAGCACTCCTTTAGAAGACCCGAATTTACACCTCTTGGCCTTTTTAGAGGTGTGTGACACATTGAAGTTTAACTAGTCTCCACCGATGACATTTGACTGCGACCGTTTCCCTTCTCACTTGGGGATAAGGTGAGAGCATGGCGACATTCTTTGCCTTCGGATGTATCACCACATGGGATGAGCTTACTAGAACTTTCCTTATCAAATTCTTCCCACCACGCAAAACGACAAGGTTAGGAAATCAAATCACCAACTTCACCCAAAGGGAAGATGAGACACTCTGTGAGACTTTGGAGCGGTTCAAGGATTTGTTGTAGTTGTGCCCTCATAATGGCCTTCAATGATGGATGATTCTTTAAGCTTTCTGCAATGGTGTGACCTAACCTATAAGGTCCACTATTGATGCGGTGGCAGGAGGAACTCTGATGAATAAGACTGAAGACGAGGCTTATAATTTGATATAGGAGAAGGCGCTCAACAATTTTCAATGGTCCAACGAACGAGGCCAACCAAGTAGGTTGGAGGTAAGCTTAAAGTTGATGCACTTACTTTACTAAATGCTAAGGTAGATGCTATGACTCAAAGGTTGGAACGATTAAATGTGAATGCTGTGAATTCTAGTGCCCCTCCCCCATTATGTGAAATATCTGATTCCATTGACCATTTGACTGAGAATTGCCAAGTTAGGAGTCCTTTTGCCTAAAACTCTAGCGACCAAGACAACAATGTTAATAATTTCAACCCAAGACTGACCAATGACCCTTATTCGAACACTTAAAATTCATATTGGAGGAACCATCCAAATTTCTCATGTAGCCCTAACCCTTCCCTTATGCCCCCACTGAATGCTAGGCTAGCCCCTGAATTTCAACGACCTCCTTTTTCCCGACAAGCTCCTCAGAAGTCCAACCTAGAGACCATGATGGAGAGTATGCTTGTGGCGTAATACAAATAAGGTGAGTATATAAAGCAATTAGCCTCTAAGGTTGATGTCCTTACAACTCATAATAAATGTTGAAAGCCCAAATAGTCTAACAAACTAGCTCTTCAGCTACACCTCTGAGTAGACTCCTGAGTAAACCAGAATCTAAGCCCTGTGGGTATTGCAATTGTGTTACCTTGAAAGAAGGGGTAGAGGACCCTAGTGACCCCCAGGACACACCATTCGAAGGGGGTAGAGAAATAATCATGGTTGAGAGTAAGGAGAGAAATGATGTCGGTAAGGCCGTGACATTCATAGAGAATGAAAGCTCAGAGATCCCCACAGTTTTTCCACCTAAGCTTCCTGACCTAGGTAGCTTTTCTATCCCCTGTATTGTGGGGAAGGTGGAAATTGAAAGAGGCTTATTTGACCTTGGTGCAAACGTCAATTTAATGTCATACTATTTGTTTCATCTGCTTCACTTAAGGCTATTACAACTCGCACCCTTTTCACTACAACTAGGAAGCGGTTCTAAAACGCAACCTTTAAGTAAATTAGAGGATGTGCCTATCAAAATAGGAGATATTTGGATGTTGGAAGACTTTATCATTGCTGATATGACTGAGACCAATGACGCCCAAATTACTCTTGGTAGGCCCTTCCTGGCTATAGCAGGTTGTCATATTGATGTAAAAAGGGCGCGGATAACATTTGAAGTACAAGGGTGTTATGTTATATTCTGCCATATGGAGGAGAAAGTGGATTCTCCTAATTCTTCCCTATCGGATACATTTCCCCTTTTTTCTGAGATTGACGTGGAGGATGTTTTGAATTGCCAAGGATCTCCTGATTTTGATTGGATTTCCACTAAGGATCCTAACAAGGGTACATTAAGTGGAGTTTACTGCTCGTACGCAGCATAGCATACCCAAGGTTGAGGCCCATGCTTCTAATGAGTCTACTATGAGTGCTTATTGCAGGTTTGCCCAAGTGGTTCTTTCTTTGCCTCCCATGGAAGGAGTTAACGTGGACTTTGATTTAGGGATTGAACAAGGTGATAGTGGCTAATCTGATGGACCATGTACTTTGTATATCTTGTATACTGATAATACGCTATGGCGTCAATTGATGATGACGAAGGACTTCCAACCTGAGTTTCTGAGGTGGCACCTTCATTTGAAAGAGTTTAATTTTGTGGTTGAGGATGAATGTAATAGAAGGAAGCCAATTAATGGGTGAATAAGATCTGAAAAAAAAAAAACTGAGAAAGTCAATTAAAGGGGCATCAAAGAGTCTCGATTTTTCCTCTATCTGCGTTCATGGGGACTCTCTGGGCAGGTGAGGAAGAAGATGGAGAATCAAAAGAAGGGGAAGCATCGAGCTCACAGGATAAGCTCATAGAAACTAAATGAGGAAGCAGTGTTGAGCGAAAAGCAGAGCACGTCTGGGCCAGCGGAAAGAAGAGGAAGCCCAGGCCCATGCGTGCCAAAAGAGAAAGAAAAGAAAAAGGGGAAGTAGAGGCTAGCCCATGTGCGAGAGGAGGAAGAAAGAAGATGGAAGGAGCTAGCTAGGGACCAAAGTGGGTAGCAGAGAACGCTGGAAGCCCAAGCCCGAATTGATGGGAGAAAGAGAGAGAACTGAACTAGGGGCAGGCTCAGGAATTGCCCAGGCTTAGGCCTACAAAGGAGAGAAGGATAGGAAGGATAGAAGAGAGAAGGAAAGCCGGATTGGGCCTTGGGAAATCTGGGCCAATTGTCTTTTTTTTTTGACTTTCTTTTCCTCCTTCATTTCCCACTTGATCCAAGCTTCATTTTGAACTAATTAATCATCATTTCCCAATTTTTTCAATTCCTACAAAATAAACAAAACAATATTAAAATCTTAATTTAATAATTTATTTTGAGCAAATAATGGATAATAAAATGTTATAAAATATCATAATTCCTAGTTTAACAAATATTCCCACACCTAAGGTTTGCTCGTCGTCAAGTAAAATAAGACCAAAAATCCTAGAAAAAGAAAAACAAAATCCTAACTCACTTTTGTAAGAATCATGGTTGCACTTAGCATGTACAATAAGCCCTTAAAACCCCTGGATTGCCCCTAGTAAACGAGTAAGATCTCATGACGGTTTGCAGAAGATATACCCACAAAATCTATTAAAGAAAACAAAAACAGAAAATAGAAATTTTTTTTGATGTTTTTTCAAATACTTATTACGGGAAAAATATACACACGTTCTAACTGACTACATCAGCTCAAGTAACCAAAGTACTAGATCGCATGTAAACACAATGTACATATCAAGAAATCCTTAATCCCCTCTGATGACATTTATACACAATATTTCATCCCACTTAGAAATTATATACAAGCATGACTGGTAGAACCTCACTTTAAGGGAAATGTGGAACACTCCTACTCATGTGTTTAAAATATAACAAGGTTCACTCAATTCTCTTCTAATCATACACACTACCATCAGCTTGCCAAGGTTCTCAATTCTCCATAACTAAAATGCAATATGCAAAATAATAATCAAGAGGACTTTTCAAGGGTTGTAATAGGGCTGGGGGTAAAGGGTAAGAGACGGACAATCGATTTGGAAAAATAAGGAGCTAAAAGCCAAAGCTAATGAGCAACCAACACTTACACCAATCGTAATAACCATTTATTCTCTTAAAACACAAAATAAAAACACACCCTAATTACCATTGACCATTAGAAATGAGTATACAAGGATACATCCATGCCAAACACTCTTATTCACAACATTTTTTTGGAATTTTTTTCCCTTGAAATGTTTTTGAGATTTTTTTCAACTTTTCTTCATTTTTCTCTTTGAAACTTCTTCCATTTGTTTTTGTTTATTTTTTTATCTTTTTTTAATGAAGAAAATGAATGAATGGCATGTATGAAAAAATAACACAACTCAATTTCCAAATGGTCACAATGAAACATTGCCATAACCAAAATCAACCACCAAATTCATAAAATACCCAAAAATTACCCTCCAAATTATTAAATGTTGCCCTACTAGCCTTGGCTTAGGAATAGAAAATGTGTTTAGGTCAATGGCTTAAATGAAGGGTTCACAACAACAAAAAAGGTCAAGGCTCAAAAGGGCTAACAAAGGGGAAAACAGGGTGGCATGTTAGCTATCTAGCTCACAACACAAAAAAATGCCTCTATCATATTATCATAATAAACATGCTAAATGTAATTTCAAAGAGAATCAGAGCAAGTTCTAGAGTTATAATCATAGAAGAGACATATATGAAGGAAAAAATGTGAGACTAAAACTGATGAATTAGTCTATAAGGCTCAAAATCTCACAGGTTCATCTACCAAAGTCAAGCTCGCTTAGAATTAATGTCAAGGGTTTGGATCGCATACAAACATCATACTTGGTGCTAAGTTCTATCAAAGTACACCACATCTATATACAACCTAACACTAAAGGTACAAGAGAACATAGTTAATCAGAAATGTCACATATATACCCCAAGAACAAAACAAAAACAAAATCCTTTTTCGATTTTCCAAAGTTTCTTTTTCTTTTTTCATTTTAGTGTTAAAATTTCAAAGTTTTCCCACCCCCGCACCTAAATCTCACAAGGTCCTCATTAGGAGTGAAAAGAAATAGAAAAGTAAAACAAATATACAAAAAGAAAACTAAGACTCAAAAAGAAGAAGGACAGGACTCTAAAACTCAGAAAAATAATAATAAAAATAAAACAAAGCAATAAATATATAAAAAAACAAAATAAAAAGAGAAATAACAAGGAATGATTATACTAGGTTAGTTGTTGAGTTACACCTAAACTATACCCTCTAGAAATTTGTTGAAATAAAGGCTTACAAAGCATTAGCCGCTCCATATTAAACTGAAAAGTGCTACTTAAATCAAAACTCATTAGAGCTCAAAGTAGCTTATTAAACACAGAACTCCAACTCTCAACAACATAGAAACAGTAAAAAGCAAAGAGTCGGAGCTAGAAAGAGTACATTTACCATGTCAATGCAGCACAAATAAGGGCCCACTTCAACTTGTCAAACAGTTGGGCCCAATTAGAAAATAGATAGACATATTCAAAATTAGCCAGTAAGTGAGTCATTGGCCTAGAAATTTGATCATCATGAATGAACAGTCCAGGCAAAGTAAGAGGTTCTAAGTCCACAAGTCCTTTAAGTTCAATATGCACAAGAGTCTTATCCAAATCAGCAATCATGGGCACAAAAATTTCAAACTCTACAAATTCGGACTTGTGAGATTCCAAGAAGAGGTCAGTCATGATAGGGCTAAAAGAGAAGGATTCATATTCAATACAAAAATCCTCATCAAAACTTTTATTGTCATCAAACCCACAGGAAAAAGATTTATATTCCACAGAAAGAATATCATCATCATATTCCAAAATAGTGGGCTCATCGTCCTCCTCACAAGACTCTTGGAGAAAAATATCTTCTGAATCATTACGGTGCTTAACTTCAGTTATGATGCTCATATCTAACTCACTAGGATTCTCAAGGTCTTCACTCACCTTAAACTCAAAAGAATCATTCAAAGTGGTGGGTGGGACGGTAGAAACTAGGAAATCCTCAGTGGTGTCCTTAGGTGAGCTAAATTCAGGTGCAAGGTCAGGAGATAGACCTGTGAGGGGGGTCACTCTCTTGTTCTAGGCTAGGCAAAGACATGTCATTGTTCAAGTTAGGCCTAGTAAGATAAACGGGCTCAAAGTCATTATAAAGACTAACTTTAGGTTTAGAAGATCCTAAACTAGAGTCAGGCTCACTATAATTCTCCCTACTTTGATTAAGACATTGAGAATATTCAACAATTCTCTCTTTCATTGTCTCTCCCATTTTATCAGTCAATTCATTTAACGTCTTTTCAACACTTGCACGTGTAGCATCAATGTAATCATGATATGGATAATTATAGGTATCATGACCAGAAGACACACAGTAATTGCACAAAATAAGAGGCACATAAGAGTAAGATGAGGCATGTGAATCTATAAAGTGATCCTATTGGTAAGGATTAGCATAAAAAGCAGACTCACCATGAATAGGATTTTCTAAAGTCCCTCTAACTTGTTCAAATGCATAAGTGTCCCAAGCTTATTTTTCAAAGAAATCTCATACCTCATCTTGAGTTCCAGTTAATAATCCTAGCACACTTCTAGGATAAATAGACTCAACATAACTCCGAGATTCAGCATTTAGACCCACAATGATGACCTCACAAATTTTTCATTTTTCAAAATTTTAATTCAATTGAACACGATAATCATAAGTCTCGATAAATAACTCCAAAAAGGTTCATGCTCGAATGGTGGAAAATTGAAAACTGGAATTCTTGAATCTCTTTTTTCAATTTTTAAGAATTTTTTCAATTTTTTTGGAATTTTAATTTTTTCCCTTTTTTTAAGGTTTTTTCTAAATGAAAGAAAATGTATCTTGGACGCTAATTACAAACTAATGACTAAAACAAAAATAAGAGAAGGAAATAACTAAGCTAACCACACAAAATAAACTAACAAAAATAAAACTATATTACCAAAAGAAAAGAAGGACCAAAAGACATAAACAATAAGAAATTACCTGCCATGAACAACCAAAGAGGAGCACATACACAAAGCGCGTACACCATTTTCTTAAATAAAAAACCCAAAACAAAATAAAAGTAAAAAATAATAGAAAATTCCACACAATCACAAGAAACATAAATATATTTTTCTCCAATTTTTCCTGTCCTCAACCAGTGCAGAAAAATCCAAACACAAAATTAATGCCAAAAATCACAGAAAATTCTAGACACTTCTGCAAATTCGACAAAAATTCATATAGACTCTAAAAATGATGAGGAATCCACCAAAAAAATCAGCACAGAATAATTTAGACTAGAATTGTGCCGAAAAATTAAAACAGAAAATAAAAATATAGAAAAACCTACACTAATAATATTCTATCAATTCCAAGTCTGTCCTACACTGAATCTGAAACTATTAGTTCTGTTTTCTTAGCAACAAATAATTAGTAAAAAGCAAAATTAAATGGACCAAAATAAAAATAAAAATATAAACTCTAATTAAAAAATCCAAAACAAAAGAAATCTAAACTAATCTAAAACAAAATAAACACATAAAATCAAGGATCAAAATTACGAAATGAAAACAAAAACGACTTAAATGACTCAACTCTGAAGCAACACCTAATTTCACAAAATCCATTCTGGGCGAGGGCACCAAAAACTTCTTGTGATTTTTATAAAGATTAGTTTTAACCGCAACTGCATAGTTCTCCCTGTTGCACTTGAGGGTCAATCCGCAGAGATGAGTTATGAAATTAGGTCGCTAGAATTCTAATTTAGATGCTTAATTAACAAGACCCAAAATTAAATTATTATTTTAACAAAATGATTTCAGATAACTAAAATCAGGAAAATAAATCAAATACCAAAGTTGAAAAATCTATCAAAGCAAGTAGAATCCAGAATTAAGGGGCTCTCGTTAATCGTAGAAATTCAACGAACTCACAAACAGAGCAACATGAGTAGAACAAAATTAAACTGGGAGCTTACAATTTCAATGTCAATCCCAAAAAATCTCACTTGGATTCAACTAAATTGAAATGAATTACACTAATTTTTGAGAATCTAAGTCAAGATCTAAAATAAAACTGAAAACAAAAGCAAGGAACATAACTTGACAAGTAAGCCTAATCTACTCGTCTCTGTGTTCTCGGTCTTCTATCCCCCTTTCTTTTTTAGCCTCCATTTGCACCTTCAACCTCCTTCAATCTTCATAACTTCCTTGTCATTACTGCCCATTAATCAACCATTGATGAGGTGAAATAGATAATGATGATGAATGTAATAGAAGGAAGACAATTAATGGGTGAATAAGATCTGGAAAAAAAATCGAGTAGGTCATTTAAAGGGGCATTGAAGAGTCCTAATGTTTCCTATATCTGAGTTCGTGGGTCTAACTCTCTAAATAGGCAAGGAAGAAGACGGAGAATCAAAAGAGGGGGAAGCGTTAAGCTCACGTGATAAGCTCGTGGAAATAAATGAGGAAGCAGGCTGGGTCGAGGGAAAAGTAGAGCGCGTCTAGGCTAGTGGAAATAAGAGGAAGCCTAGGCACATGCGTGCCAAAAGCGAAAGAAAAGAAAGAGGGGGAGCAGTATTGATGGAGAATAACCGAGACAAAACTCAACTCACAAAATTACTACAAGGGTGAACACGAGTTGGTAAACATGGAAGGATAGTCAAGTGACCTATCAAGGGATAATCCTAGGAGCCACCCATGGAGAACACTTGGGCAATCTCTTTATATCAACTAGTTACAGAATTTAATTATCTTCTAGTTGAAAGAAAGAGACCTAGAGACCCACTTGAGTTGCCAAGCTCAAGATATAACACTAGGATTTCAAAAGAGAGTTTTCAAACTCACAAATTCATATACTTCAAGATGTTATCTTACAAGCCTTAAGGCTTCCCATTATATAGAGGGGGATCAGAGCCTTCAACAATCTGCAAAACCATAAATCAAGGGAGCCTAAGTCGTCCCTAAAACAAGAAAAAAAAAGGAAAAACCATAAAGCTTTAAAACAAGGAAGAAAGTTGCACAAAGTTGGTCTGCCAATTTCGACTGTTGAAGTGTCCACTTTGAACGGTCACATCGCCCAGGTTTCTTGGCCAACTTTGATGCAATTGGTCTTGTTGGAAATCTCCAGATGTTAGCTTTCACATGAATCACGTTTCACGGCATTTGGAGTTACCGTTGGAGAGATATCATGAAAATGGTGACACATGTCAAAACTGGGTCAGTTTCTACAGGGTTGGAATTATCTTGCTGTTTGACTGACCAAATGACCTCCAAATCCCTTGCAACTTATTTTATTGGATTCCTAACATTTTAAAATTAAAGAGAGGGGGAAAAGCAGTTAGTCATCCCCTCACCATCACATCCTAAAGATGCACAAAACTGGGCCAATTTTCGGTTGAATCTTCCCAGGTTTGATCCAAGCGTTCCAAGGTGTTCTTGACCAAGGCATGAATGTTTTGACTT
>NCQV01000918.1:0-11156 GCA_002740545.1 Lophocereus schottii | reverse complement strand
ACCCCACTGTACATCAAAACTTGGAATCCATCCTAGTGCTCGGTGTGTAAGTGTGTCATCATCTTAGAACTCAAGCTTACCAAAATCAAACTCGTTCCCATCTAACTGACACATACTACATTATTAACAAGGGAAGCAAGCTTTCCTAGTAGCAATATTGTCTCAAAGAGTAACACTCAGTAGCACGTGCTTCAAAGGGTAATGCCCCGTGGCGTATGTCTCAAAAGGATACTTATCATTCTAAATTTTATTTTTTTCTTTTTCTTTTTTTCTTCTTTTTTTTTGTTTTTTTGAATGCAGACAAACATTAAAGTAACCATGCCAAAAACAGGTGGGAGAGTCAATCACGAATGACTAAGATCCTAAGATAATGATGAAATGTACACAAGATTGGATTACATAGCCATAACAGACTATTAGGGTTAGAAATGGGACCAAGAGTGACACACTTGGAACAAAGATCTATCATGAATAACTTACTTAAGTACAAGCTAATAGCTAAGGTACAAGGGATCAAAGTCAGTCGAGATAGTACAAGACCCCAAAAGCCAAAAAGGAAAACTATTCAAAGAAAAGGAAACATTGAAAAATTTGCACAAAAAATGAAAAATTTGCACAAAAATAAGAATAAAAGGGTAAATGACCCCACCCCCACACCTAAATCTCATAATGTCCTTATTAGGAGCTGAGGGTCATCACCAACCACAAAACACACAAAAACAAAGAAAACAAAATTACACACAAGACACACAAAACAAAACAAACATACATAAGAACACTAAACCTGCACACATATACACAAACTAGCACACTCTCCCAAAAACACTCACCAAATCAAAAACAAGACCACACATATATACAAAACTAACCACCAAAAACACAGATATACCAATCCATCAACACCAACAATCACAAAACACAAATGTGCACAAAAATACAAAAATGGTGATCATAGCCATCAATGGCTCAACAATATCCCAAATTTTACCTCAAGATGAACACCAGCAAAAACACAATCCTAATATCTACAGCCAAAACAAAAGAAAATAAATAAAATGAAAAGAAAGGAAAAGGGTCAGAACGATTATACCAGGTTAGGTGCTGTGTGCATCTAAACTAGGCCTCGCTAAGGTAGTGCTCTAGGAGGCTGGAGGAGCATCAGCCACTCCTCCGAGTCTCTCAAGACTCGCGACTTCAATTCGGACGCCGTCAAAGCTCGTAAGAGCTTATCGTGTGCCTTTGCATGCATGTTAAAGTGATGTAACAGAACACTAGTAAAGATGTAGCAAATAGAGTTAGTGCCTTCCTAAACTTATCAAAAGCCATAGAAAAATCAAAATAATAATCAAAGAAAGTGGTCCATTCAATTTTCCTAGGCATGTCCTCTAGATATGTACAATAAGGGTCTAAGGAGGGATTATACCCTCGAATGTCACCTAGGGACTCGTGGAATGCATGCAAGAGAGAGGGCGTGGTGGAAAGTAAGGGGGATAAAATGGGGGTCAAGTCAATTGGCTCGGGGCAAATTGGGTCAATATGCTCAATGCTAGGAGCGACACCAACCACTAAATTATCATCACACAACTCTTCAAAAGGAGCCTCCTCAAGATATGGCTCAACCAATGTAAGTCCTCCTGATCAAGAAAGTAAAGCATCCTCTACAGAACTAGCATCACCTTGAGAAGTCTCGCCCATCTCTAACCTCGAGCACTGAGCTAAAGGAAGAGGAGAAGCAAGCAAGATCGAGTCACTAACATTAGTATCCATAGGTGTGCTAGAAAAGAATGGAGCAACAAATGTCAATGGGGTCAAAGAAAGGTCAAACACTTCCCCTAGGTCAGTCAAAGGTACATCATCAACAACATTGGACTCTAGGGGAAGGGAAGACTCACAATCTTCATAGAGACGAGCTTCAAGTCTAGGGCAAGGTAAACTAGGGTTGGTCTCATGCAATAAACCACACTCTCTCATTCTACCAATAAAACACTCATGTTGCTCATTCATTGTCCCTATTATGACATCAAGTCTAGCACAACATTCATTGAAAACATTATAATAGGGACAAGAATTCACATTGTGGTCAAAAGATGAACAATAAGAGCACACAAGAGGAGAATAGGGGTGCAAATCATAGGAAATGGGGGAGAGGCACTCAAAAGACTCACTACCAATCTCATGGTGCCATTGATACCAAGCCTAGGACTCAAATAAATCCCACATATCATCAACGCCTAAAAAGCATACAACACCATAACACATGGACTCAAGGATAGCTCGGGTCTCATGTAGTATTTCCTCAAGCACAACATCGCATATTTCCCATTTTTCATACTCAACAAGCACATATTGAGTAAGATAATCATTCAATCGAGATAAATATTGCCAAAAAGGTTCATGCTTAAATTGAGGTAATGGAAAATAGCCATTTTGATTTTTTTTGATTTTTGATTTTTAAATTTTTTTGGATTTTTTTTTAAAAAAAAGGCCTAGCATTGAATGCTCAAATAAACCCCGATATTAAAAAATGCTAACTCCCCGATAATGGTGCCAAAAACTTGTTAGGAAAAAAATTTGATATTTATAAACCTCAAGTGCAAGGTGTATCGTTGAGTACTCGGGGTGTCGTCCGTAGAGAGTTGAGTTTCCAAGTATCAGAGCTAACTAAAGCGTCTCAAACTAAACTAAACAAAACTGAAGGAATAGAAAATAGAACTAAACTACTAAAGCGAAAACAAAAGGGTAATGATTAGACCTAAGATAAACCAAGTGATCAAGTCAAATCCTCTCCTTTCCAATTATTCTAGTATTTAGAGATGGTCAGTTGTATCATTAAAACCACCCAAGCCCTCTCTCAAGGGTCATGAGCTAATCTAATTGTTCTAACATTCTATTTTCATGGGATTAGTTCAATTAAACTACAAGATTGACAATCCTTGACCTAGCTAGCGATGAGACTATTTTTATATCCCAATCCCAACTATTCTTTCTACTTACACTAGACAATCGACCTCATCTCTTAGCATAAGTCAATTGCCCCAAAATATGGATGAAAGCACTTTCAAGGATTTTATCAAACACTTGACGGGCGTGAAAGAAAATTCTAAATTCTAAGCATAAACAAGGTAGGGTTGGGGCCTAAACAAGGTTAATCAACCATCAAGGGCTAGTCACAATCCAATCCAACACAAACTAACAACTAAACATCACAAACACATGAAAACCTAAACTAGAAAACAAGAAGATGAACTTGAACAAGAGAAGAAAGAGAATGAAATAAATCTAATCTAAACAACTAAATAAACATGAATTAACAATAAAAACTAAACATTTAAACTAAACAAAACAAATATAAGAATTAAACTAGCAAAAGGTAAACAAGAACAACATATGAACTAAAGAGAGAAAAGGGAAGAAAACTTAGACTTAATTGATAGAAGGAATTTGAAATCCAAATGTTGAATCCAAGATTACAATCCTCAATCCTAATCTAATCCTCCTGTTGAGGTTTTATTTGATAAACTAACATAAAACCTAGCCTAAGGAGCGACCCCTAGAACAAAAACGCCGAATGAGGGTTAAATAGAAAAATCGAGTGAACGGGCGAACAGGGGGAAGCACGACCGTGCCATGTGGCATGGCCCCACCGTGCCACTTTTCTGACACGATGGCTCGGCCTCCCTATTGCCCCTTCTTGCCGACTTTTGCTCTTTTTGCTCTTCTTCGCTCCTTTTCGCGATGTTTGCTCGATTTGAAGTTTATTACCTACAAAACAAATAAAACAAGTAAAAACTCTAAAAATTATATTGTTATACGAGCTAAAATTAGATAAAAGGGGCACGTAAAATACGACAAATTATTACCTAACACTCAGCCGCAAGCTTGCACCTTTGTTTTCTTTAATGACGTCTCGCAAAAGCTCCTGGGACAAGCACAGTTGGATTGCTAAAAGGGCTTTTTCATCCAACTCATTCCATTGCTCATCGATCATAGTATATGGCTTGCTCGTCTTTCCAGCAGGGCCTTTTTCAATCTATATTGGATGAGAACGGCCATCATTTGAACACGCCATATGCTAAAATTAATTTTTCCATCAAACTTCTCAATATCGAACTTCATGATGGAAGTCATGTTACAAATCCAAATGAATACACAACGCTCTGGTACCAATTTGTTGTGGAAATAGTATAGTTAGAATGCAAATATTCAATTGGATGTAGTTCAGTATTAAAGAGAAGTTGGAAAGAGATGAAGAAGACACACAATATTTACATGGAAAACCTTCCAATGTGGAGGTAAAAACCACGGACAACACGAGGAGCAAAATCCACTATTAAAATGGGTGTGTACAAGAGAGATATAGAATGTGTTTAACACTCCCTAACACCCAAAACACCCTCAAATAGAATAAGTAATCGACTCACTATTTTGGTACACCAAATATTGTATAAAGTACAATATTGTTTCTCATTTGTCGGCTCATTTTCTACTGCCAAGATCATCCTAATTTATAGAAGGAGAAAGAGAGTTTGAATTAATGGCATAGATTTGCCAATATCCTCCACTGGCCTATGGAAAACATAGGTAGTACTAAAGATTTTGATCTACTTGTTGCTCGAGCATAGAAATATTGACTTTTGATGCTCCAAAATCTTTTGCCAGCAAAAAAAATAGAGTTTATGGTCAAAATATATTAAATACCTTTGGAAATTTACCCATTTGAACATGTGATAGCGTAAACACTAGTTAGAAATTTGAGCCACTTTTACAATTATTAACTGGACCCTCAAACCACCCAAGTGCTTCTTCGAATCTTGAGCAGAGCCAATCAGAGGGCAATTCCCATACATTCGCAAAAGGTATTAAAGAACACAGTATTATTCTGTTCCCTATAATATTTATGTTTTGATCACTCTGGCCTTGAAAAGGGAGTCTACAAACTGATCTTGAGGACGATTTTTTTAATTTTGTTTTTATATTGCAGTGAAGGGAAGGATGAGTTAGGAGCAAAGCCATTAAAAGTTGGAAAGACAGAAGTTTCTCAAGTGGGTATTCAGTGTAACAGAAGGAGAGCAGTTGCGCAAGATGCTCCGTTGCTGTTTGTCTACGGCAGTTGGTCCAATAGCAGGTGTTCTCTTCATTTCCACCGACAAGCTGGCATTTTGCAGTGACAAATCAATTGCAAAGGTCACTTCTCCTACAGGAGATTTAGTTAGATTTCACTACAAAGTGGTTATCCCCTTGAGTGAGATCCAGAAAGTCAGCCAAAGCGAGAATGTAAAGAAGGCATCTGAGAAGTACCTGCAGGTGGTGACCATGGATGATTTCAAGTTCTGGTTCATGGGATTACTCAGTTACAGCAAAATGTTTAAATGCCTACAATGTGCTATTTGTCAAGCTTTGCAGAAATTAGCTGGCCATAATGGGATTCTCCTTCTTGGCCCAATGATTTGCATATTTGAGCTGACTCTGTAAATCATACCCCTTGACATAGAATGGAAATATATTTTCCTCTCAAGTTAGCATGAAATGTAGAAATTATTTGCAGCTTATCAATTTGAGATGAAACTGAGTAATTCTATTAATAGAAGCTTGAACTAATAAATGCAATACCAATATCCCAGTTGACATTAAAAATACCTTATTCATAACCAAAACGACAGCTAAACCACCTAAAATTACAGGGTCAGTTTCCCTCATGTTGATCAAACAATTAAGAAAACTATATAAAAAAAACAATAACTACTGGAGCGCACACTGCACTGCGGGGGGGCGGGGTGGGGTAGGTGTCAAGGCTTTAAGTGAACTAGTAATGCAATTACAATATTTCAAATTGAAAAACAAATTCTGATCACATACACATAGTCAGCTGGGGAAGTATTAGCCTGAAGTCGGCCTTGACAGACGATCTGCAGTTGTTATTTAAGAATCGAGCACTCGGAAGTTGCTACTTGCTAATGATTACAGGTCAGTTTGTTTTATCTTTTAGAGATGGTCTTCACTAGCCGTGTTTTTCCTGAATTGTGAAATCTGACCTCCTTGTCAGGCTTTTTGGCAGTCTACATTCTTTTGCAATTTTCCTACTGAGAGTGGAATATCCATTTCTATATCAAGTTGGTTATTGTCAGATGAAAAAGAGCACTGTTTACTGATAAACAGAAGCTGAGAGTGAGAGTTTTGCCAAGCAGTGGACAAAAATGATTCAAATCATAGTACTGACTTGCACAATCTCGGCTACTTTTTCTTTATTGTTAAAATGCTCACTATTCAATCCATGCAGGAGTTTTATGTTTTGTGGATCTCCTAAATTTAAAGAAAGATTTTGTCAACAGGACCAAAGAAATATAAGGAAGTAGTATGCCATAGAATCCCTCAGACAAACACGGAATCAAATATAAACCTTAGCTAATACCCAAATCAATCAAAAGGTGCACAAAATTGCGGGAACATTAAGAACCTAACCTAGATAAGCGAATGACATGGTCAGTCAAACAGTACCAAAATTTCCCAATAAGACTAGAGGGTGGGTAATCAGCATGTTGGCCATTTGATTTCCTCTGTGTAGCCTGATGCAACTCCCTTAAAACTTGGTGAACTAAGTTACTTAACGAAGCAAAATCAGTTAACATGCCTTGAAGGCTTAGATTATTTTATTTTTTTCCTGTTTCATGGTGAGAGAAAGGTGGATGGCATCAGAAAGCCACACTGCCAGCACATAAGTTTCTATGCTTGTGGAGACCTGAATATGATTCACACCCTTTACCCAACTCACTAATCTCCTCAGTTAGCTGCCTAAACTGCAACGACAAATCTTTTTCCCTATTAGACAAGGGAAAGTAAGAACCCTAAACAAGGAAATAGCTTTCCTTATTTTGATCAGCAAATTATCTCTTGTTTCTTTTTTCTTTTTTAACCTAAAAAGAAGACCAAAATTTTACTGATCATACCTTTAAGAAAGTGACCAGATGTCTGACAAGACATATACTTGAATGTGAAATCTTGGCTGGTGGCTTTGAATCTTTTTGCACTTGATAAGCAATGGTGATTCAAAGGCATCCAGAGAACCCTGGACTTTGCAACCCCTAACAGTCCTCCTTTTCTTATATAAATAAACACTTCTTGCGGTATGGTACATTGTCTTGCTTGCGATAATTATTAGTCCCCCCATGCATATTGATATCATGCGAAGAAAATGGTTTCTTATTTTATGGCTTTGGTGAGGTTTGACTGTGCAACCAATTGCAAGTCAAATTAATTTTGAAAGAGGACAAGCAAATCTAAGACTGGAAATTAGTTATCTAATTCAAACATGTCAAAAAATGGATGCCTTTGACAGAGGCAGTACTGTCATCCCAAAGGAAGGGTTTTCAGATGCTAAAAGAACTTGATATCAGAGTATGGATACCTTACGTAGCCTTAGGACTGTAATCTACATATGATGGTCCCATGACTGATGCAAGAATCATCCTCCAGTTAGGGAGAGGAGAGCTTTTTAGACTGAACAATGTGATCCTCCTAAGCCAGGGAAAAAGGTTTCCAGCAGAAAAAGCAAAAGCATTTACTCAAAGTTGCAAAAGCATCAATCTTTGTGAGGGTGCTGCTTCAAAAATGATGTGGAGGCATTCTCAACACCATAGGCAGACAATCATGCAACATGCAGACTCGACGTTGCCCATTATAACAAAGTAAAGATGTGTTTTCACAAAATCCTTTTTCTATAAAATGTTTTCACAACAATCTTTTTTCGCGGATCTGTTGGAATCAACCCCTTTACGGGTAGGGATACTTATAGAAGTAAGGCTGCCTACATTTGTATCTCCCTAGACCCCAGGAAAGTGGGACCCATATTAGGAGGTGTTGTCGTTATTGTAGAAAAAAAGTAAAGATGTGTTGCTGAAAAACTGGTACCTAGACAGCAAAATCTTTAACGTTCCACATAAGTGAATGGGTTGATTCCATCAGCATTAGGCTCCCCCTTTCTTCAGAATCATTCTTCATTAAGTTTATTAAATACTACAAGATTTGATTAATTAGCTTAAAGGAGATAGATACCTATCTTTAACAGTTGAACAAGTCCTAGAGAAATTTGTTTATTGCACAGTTTAAAGAAGGTCTGGTAGCATCAGAAAGTTACAGCAGCCAACTCAAAAGCTTCCGTGCTTACATAAGGATGATTAGTACACTTACGTGAACACTCCCCCCCCCCAATTCTGTCTGATTTACTGTTTCTGTTAAAGAGCCAGAAAGGAGCTTTTTTTTAAGAAGAAAATATATATATATTTACTAATTTAAAAAAGTTGGGGAGGGAGCTAAATTTTTTAAAGAAGGTATGGATCCATTGCTGAGCTGGGGATGGCTCATGATTCTAACAGGTGCATGATTCCAGCTACCGACCCCTTGGTATATATATCTTATCTGGGGGCAGTTTGTTCCTCCCACATCTACTCTTTCTCTCACTCTATCCCGGGGGAAAAAAAAACCAAAAAAAGATACCAAAAGGGTAGAAAATGAATGTTTTGCAGGCTTTCAACTCAACAAGCAGCAGAAAGCATCTGCTTGCAGATCACTCACCTGGAAATGGGCTCTCCATTACAGCGTGCAAACAACCAATGAACATGAACCTGAGATTACTGCCTGGACCATTAACTCATGTTGATGAGTCATTAACTTCACATGAGCAGGACAAAGGGGATTCAGTACTCAGCACCATCAACAAGCTTGGTATGTCTCTTTAATGTTTTTTTTTTTTTTTTTTTTTTTTTTTTTTTTGGGGCAAACGTTCCCACGAATTTGACCAATTGTAAGTAACTGTCTTTGTGACTTTTACATGTTCACTCTATTATAGCAAAAAGAAAGCTGAGTATAGGAGCCGCAATTCTGCAAGTGGGTAGGGCGGACAAAATATTCAGAAGAGTGTTCACTGTTAAAGAAGGGGAAGACCTGCTGAAGACTTCTAAATGCTGCTTGTACACCACAGGCGGTCCTATTGCTGGCCGCCTCTTTATTTCCACCAAAAGGATGGCTTTCTGCAGCAACGAGCCTATTGCAAAGTTCACTTATCCTTCTGAAGAATCTGTCACCTTCTATTACAAGGTCAACAATTGTTCTTCTCCCTTAATGAAGTGATACTGTTGTATTAAAACAAAAACGAAAGCTTCCCATTTCTCCACATTTAAGGTTTATATCTGATGTAAGTGTATTTTAATGGTGCAGGTGGCAATCCCTTTAAGGAAGGTCAAGAGAGCCAACCAAAGTGAGAATGTGGAAAAGCCCTCACAGAAGTACCTTCAAGTAACTACTACCGATAATTTCGAGTTTTGGTTCATGGGATTCTTAAATTACGAGAAGACTGTCAACTTCCTGCAAAAGATAGTATCCCAGGTTTTCTGAATGCCAACGGAAGATGTTTTTGCACAGACAGATAGAAAAATCATATGCTCCCTCTTTTAGTGGGATACATGTACAAGATTCCCTCTGTAAATTCTTCTCCTTTAAGATGGAAAATTAAGTTTTCCTTTCTCAATTCTGCAACTATTAATCTTATTACCTTCACAAACTGATTCTCGGAGGTTGAAACAGGCAAACTGATAATGTAGATTGATATAAGTGGTTTTAATCTTGATTCAATTCTATGGAGGCTTAAAAACCAATGAGAGAATGTTTTGAGCCTCTCATCGACTAAATCAACGAAGTGTTTATTGGTCTGTCAGTGAATGATAGCAACAATCTTCCCTTGCGTTAGGAACAAAATTCACACATAGATACTACGAAAAGAAACAAGAAATAGAAAGTGGTGAAGACAAAACACGGCGACTCCATAACACTCCGAAACGTTCACCAGTTTGCCTATGTCCATGGTGCATCAGTGATCCTTTTATGGATGTTTTCCAAATTCTTGGTAAGGCAAAAGGATGTTCAAGATGTACAGGGAAAGGAAGGAAAAGTAACGGATGGTAGTCAGATTCAACCATTCAAATACAAAAGCTGGTGGTCAGTAGCTAAGCAAATCGTATGTCTTGACAACAATTCCCCCTTCTGTTTCACAATTACTTTTCTTAGATAATAACTGATGATTGTTAGAGCAACCAAATTGCTACGTCAGCTACTGTTATTTTCATGTATTTTCTTATCTCAATCCTTTTGAGCCTCTCTGCTTTGTCAAGGTGTGTGTATCTCCTTAGTAGTGCTGGACAACGGACGAGGTACTCATTGGGTTAAGCGGTCAGCCCATTTAAAATAGAGTTAATAAAGAGTTGGGTCAATAATGAACTTGGCCATTAACGGGCTGGCCTATTAAGGCATATTAACGGGCCAGACTGGGCAGACCCATTAACGGTCTGTTTAGTGACCTATTATTTTTTTTAACCTAATTGACACACTAGTTTACATGTTCAATTCATTAACCTGATTACCAACACTGTGTACATAACAATAATTATTATAGACTGTTGTTTTGCGCAAGTTTGTTCCGTTTTTAAACGGACGCAAAGCCGACCGCCCATGGGCCGACTTGACCTGACTCATTTATTAGCTTGATTGTGTATTTTCTAACTTTGAATTTAGACTGGTTTAATTTAGTTGGAAAATTACAAATATATTAGTTGGAAAATTAATTAACCAAAAACACTTCTTAGGTGGTAATGGATGAGTTGGGTTCATTTAGCCCATACCCCAACCCAGCCCATTAACAAATATACTGGACCTAACCCAACCTATTTAGTTAATAGATTGGCCAAATCCGGCCTAACCCAGTCCCTTATCCACCCCTACTCCTTAGTCAGAAAGTCCCTGCATTGGCAAGAATAATACTGAAGGGCGGTTGTATCTAGTCTTTCCAAAATAGACCCACTTTTTGCATATGTAACACCCTTCAGTTTGAGCGCCCATGTATATGTCTTCTACCATAAATAAGAATATCGTCCGTGGTGACCGTTTAAATAATTAAGTCTTCAATTTTGAACTCCTGTTGATTATCGATGGATGGCTCATGCTCTGAGAAAAAAATGCTCCGGACTCCCATATCCTTTTTCATTTTTTCCTAACTACATAATTTTCCAACCCTGATTATCCGTGTTTGGTCCATGTAAAGAGTTCACTCTGCATGTGCAATGGACCTTCCATGGGTATACGAATGGCTATGAAGTTCAACTTCGGTTATT
>NCQV01000792.1:811-13972 GCA_002740545.1 Lophocereus schottii | reverse complement strand
GGTTGTGTATTTTGTAAACCAACGCCAAATTACTCTCAGGTGTTGGTATGCTTAGACCAACACCTCATCATAATTGGGCATAATTTTCTCTCTTATCCTGCTTTTGCCAGAATCACGTGTGACTTCTACGGTTTTGCCCTTTGCTCTCGTCTTTTTTTTTTTAGCGCGTTTAGTAGCAAAAGTTGTAAATTTTTGAAACTCATATTTCTTCACTTCTTCAACCCATGAAATTCCAATTTAAATCAATTAATAGAATATTTATAATAGACTCGCCTTGTACTACACAATATTTTTTTAATAACCCAAATAATATTTTTTTAGAAAAAATAAAAATAAAAAATGTACAAAATGACAAAAAACACAAAAATGGGAGGTAGAATGCCTGCCCATTTCTCCACGCGTGGCAATTACAAATCACACCAAACAGATGAGGACATATGGCATGGGATCCCACCAGCTAGGAACCCCCTATTCCTAGCTAAGAATGCTCTTAAAAGAAAGAAGGCATTTTATATGTAGGGCCCTTCTTTTAATTTATGGTCTTCTGCTATTTTAACTATCCTTTTTTTATTATGTGACCAATATAAAATTAGTCATTTAATTAAAACCATTTGTGAGCAGTTTAATTTTTTGTGATTTTTTTTGTTATCTTTTTTTTTCTTTTCTTAGATAACTTAGATAACGTTTCCCCCTTTTATTTAAGGAAACCGCTAAATCAATTACTCCTCCAATTAGATCGCGAAGTGAAGTTGACTTTTAAGACGAGAAATCGTTGCTCCCCGTAGATTCGATTCTTCACAGGAGACTCTAAAACTTAATCTAATTGAGGTCGACTTGAATTTCTTCCTTCTAGCCGCAACTCCTCCAGTTAGATTGTGAAGTGAAGTCGACTTTTAAGATGAGAAATTATTTCTCCCTGTAGATTCGATTCTTTGCAGGAGACTTCCTCACTTAATCTACTTGGAGTCAACTTACCATTCTACCTTCACCATGGTGCATTTTCTGGACCCATCCTCAAATTCCAGGAAGCCAACTCTTACCATCTTGGAAAGGAAGATGATCTAATTAAAGAAGGCGTGACTCTCCGCGTAAATATGCCAACACCCCTAGCATCCCAATGTTCTTTACTTCATAACTACCTTGCAGATTCGTGCTGGAGTTTAAAATCTACCCACGACATACAAAAGTCAAACGGAGTCGTCACATCTTCGAGAGTTTTGAAGCTCAGCTTGCCATTATTTGCATCTTCAACCCCTTCTCAAGAAGTAGCACCCTTACTCCGGCTTTGCATCATGGACGGGACACTGTTTTGGGGCAACTTTTCACCTTGTTTTTCCAACAACTTCTTCATACTATGCTACTGGGAATGGCTTGAAGACATTCTTGGCTATAACAAAGAAAGGCTTATGGAATGGAGGCTCTACGATGGACTATATGCATCATACGAAATGACTCTCACTGTTTTCAAAGCATTCTGTGAACTGTGGTGCCATACTACCAATATCTTTTGCATAGAGAGTGGTGGCATATCAATCTCCTTATGGGATTTACGGACTGTAGGTAGAATTCCAACTGAAGGTGCTTACTATGAAGAAGTCATTCCATCTGCCACAGAGCTCCTTTCTACGGGATGTGGTGATAATAACATTCCTGCAACTTGCTCGTTCCTCTTATCTACATTCCATAGACTATGCCAAGATGTTCATGGCATCGTTCAACTTACTGTTCTGAATGGATATGTTTCTAATTCTGAGGGCGGCAGATTTACACACCTCCTCCTAGCTATGACAACAGAAAGCAAGTTACAGCTCCAACAAACACATCATGTCTATCTGGCCTAATTGCTCCCTACACAGTGCGAACAAAGAGAGAGGATGATGCTTTTGTGACACTCAACATTCCTAAGACCCTAATCGAAGAGACCTACCTACCCTTATTTCCTACTTGTTGTTGCTCCTTTGTGCTACCAACTGAAGCAGTGTGCCTTATTCGCCCAGCAGTGTTCGTAATTGTAAGCAAACTTGCTCATGGGAAATGTTTAAACTTAGATATTCCTGCTTTAGCTAGCATTTATTGGGGGTTGAATAGAATTTCTACAGCTCGAAGCTTGAATAAGTTACAAGTAATTTTCCCCATTCACTACGTTTGTGGATGGTTAGGGACTTACGTCCAAACTTATTTTAATCATCCCCATCATCGGCATGGCCATCCTAAGATGGTGAGGTTCTCTGATGAAAAGATGAATCAGACCCCTGACATACAAGAATCTCGAGAGCTATTGAAATGCAAGGATCCTTCTGTCTTGTACTCTAATGCTGTTATGAAAGATACATAGATAACCTTGATTGACACCCAGAATTTATCCTTAAGCTGGAGAGCATATTTGATTTGCCTCCGTTTTGGGTTTTTGACCTTGCGATGAGGAAGAACAATTGTGATTGAGCCGTATTTCCCTTGCAAATTTAGGCAACAATTTGGCTTTTATCGAGATGTACTAAGTGAGCCACGAATGAATGACTGAGAAGGAACCTTACAGGACGTAGCTCGCTATTGATTCAACGTGACAGAACACACAATAAGGTCCAGCGTGATAATTCCGGCTCCTCCTGATAAGAAGTCTACATTGGTCACTATTGCAAATGTGAATTGGTGGCGATCTTCACGGGTTGATCCTTGAGGCGAGAATGTACAACCACGAAGAGCTTCTAAAGTAAGAGTTCCAGATGATGCATATACCCTAGTTGTCACTTCTGGAAAAGCGAGAGCACATAAGCCAACCATGCAGCAGCGCAATGAACATGCCCTATCTCCAACTGAGCTTAGAAAAGAAGGAGGCGATAGTTCCTAGTTGGGAGCATATGCATCTTCTCAGAAAAGCAGGAGTTGCTTGCCTAGGAAAGAGAAGATTAAAGCTTAGAGAGGTTTAGGTGTTAGGTCCTCTAGTAGTGGAGCGAATAATTTGTCAGGCTTAAAGAGCAAATTAGACAGTGCAACCAAGCTACCTAGCTTTAAGGACAAGTCTAACAGCACAACGAGCTCCCTGTAATTAAAAAGCAAGGCAAAAGGAGATGTGCACCTTGTTATCCTGCCCCCTTGCCTTTTTTTTTCTCTTTGTCCCTTTTTTAAAAACTTAATCCTCCTTTTAATGTAGCGATATACTGCCGAAGTCAGAGATAGACTTAAAGCCGCATTTGGTGACAAAGACAGCTAAGCCACCTTGACTGTGCCTGCCGCCAAGTCAACTGAGGATGACTCTATTAATATAATACCATTGCTAGTGAAACAAGCAGAGCACTGTCAATCACCTACCACTTCTATTACAACCTACTTCCCTGGGAGAATTGTTTTTAGCGTGTTTAATGATATGGCCTTGAGTGTGAAGCAACGTTTTCTGCAATAGTTGAAAAGGTTCATCCCAAAGACAGAAGGCGACCTTGCAAACATTCACTAGGAAGCTGAGCAAATATATGAAGCCTTATCATCCCTCCAAGAAGATTATCTGGGGCTAAAGAATAGTGTCGAGGGATATTTTAACGAAGTCGAACAATACCTGAAGTAAAGCCCAATTAGAAGGTCGGACTTCTACCGAAGATGTGCTAAACAAGCGAGCAGCCTTATTAGACAAACTTAGGGAGGCAAGACCTTCAGTAGAAAAGGTCGGTGTGTAGTTTGATGAGGCAACTACTAGTATCTCCTAAGCTCATAAGCAAAGAAAGCTACTTGAGGCAGATCTTGAGCGAGCAAAGGCGAATGAGCTGGAGTTACAAGACAAATTAGTAGAGACTGAAGCTTTATTGAAGAAATCCAGAGATAGTATACCTCTTCTTAAAAGAGAGGTTACTAATTTAGATGCTACACCCCAAATTACCGCAGAAGAAACGGCTTATGTGGAGGCAACAGAAACGTGCCCAAGAACTTTTAGGCACACTGGATGCCTAGACCATATCCAGTGGCTTTGTTCTATATTTTTCCCCCCACTTTGCAACTTGTTATTTCTTTTTGGACTTACTATGGTTTTATAGGAATTGGTTTTGATATATTGCAATAAGATGAATTTTTTAATTTAAGTTTACGCAATAATATGTAGCAATAGAAAACAAACAAAGTAATGAGCACTAACACAATTTATTCATCCATTTTTTTTCCGGCTGTAGTTAGGCAACACGCCCAAGTTGCCTACGTACCTAAAGGGAATGTAATACCCTAAAGGATTAAGCCATACGTAGTTCAAGAACATAACTTTTTTATTTGTTCTGTTTTTCCATTCACAGTTTAGACTCTTGCGGGTTAGGAATATTACAAAGGAATTAACCTTGAAAGAATGAGCAGTTTAGAATCTTATTTAGGAGCCTTACGACATCCTATTTCAAGGATACTAGCGCTTCAAAAACATGCCATTTATGGTTCCTACGTGCACTCTATCAGCATCAACTATCTTGTAGACTCTATTTGTGTAGACTTCTCTGACCACATAGGGAACACCCCACTTGGAGGTGAATTTGCTTCCAGATTTGTGAGAGACAATGATCAGTCTTCTTACTGCCAATACTTGGTCTACCACTTGGAATGAGCACGGCCATACCTTTTTATTGAACGCTATTGATCGGTGGGCTTGGTAGCATTCTAACTTCTGTTGTGCCTGAAGTCTTCTCTCATCAAGGGCCTCTAGCTTAGCTAAGCGAAGACCGTGATTTTTGTCTTCCGTCAAGCCTTCCTGTATGGTGGTGTAGAGTGATGGGATTTGGAGCTTTAATGGTAGAATGGCTCGACTTCATACACTAAAGCGAAGGGGTCGACTATGTTAGCATCTTGTACGTGGTTCGGTATGCCCAAAGAGCCTTCCCTAGTCTTTCATGCTAATCCTGTTTAGATTTTGCGACAACTTTTTTGAGTAAGTTGCAAAGTGTTTTATTAAAGGCTTCTGCCAGGCCATTTGCAGGGGCATTGTACATGGAAGACTTGTGTTGGGCAAACCTAAACTTCTCGCATAGGTTAGTCATCAGGCTGTTGAAGAAAGGCTTGCCATTATCAATGATAACATACCTTGGCACACCATATCAATAGATAATGTGTGTCCTTATGAAGTCAACCACATTTTTGTTTTTGAAATCCCTTAGTGGAATTGCTTTAACCCATTTAGAGAAGTAATCAGTGGTAGCCAAGATTTAGGAGTGACCAACAGACGATTTAGGCATGATTGGTCCAACGACATCAAACTCCCATGCCTCAAAAAGCCAAGATGTAACTGTTTGGTGGAGGATTTTAGGAGGTTGATGTATGAAGTTAGCATGGAACTTGCAAGCATCACACCTCTTTGTATAATTTATGCAATCTTGCACCATAGTGGGCTAGTAGTAACCCATCCTTTTAATGCGATCATATAGTCTAGACCCTTATTGGTGTGCTCCACACACACCTGAGTGAGCTTCCGCCATCGCTTACTTCGCTTCTTTCATATCCAAGCATCATAACCAAAGCTAAAGAAAAGTGCATCGATAGAGCGTTCCGTTGTAGTAAAAGAAGCTTGAAGCTGCCCACTATATTTTCATCTTATGCCTTGGGTCACTAGGAAGTTTTTCATACTCTAAGTACTCAATTATAGGCTGACACTAGTCTTCTACATCTGTTTCAAGGACACAGATCATGTTGACGTCTTCCTCTAAGTCTTCATAATCGAGCGGGACAACCCAGTGGCTACATACTGGAATAGTCATTCCTTCTTCTTCCCCAAGTGCCAAAGTGGCTGCGAGGCTTGCAAGTGCATCAGCCATCTTGTTGGCACTCCTTGGCACGTGCTCTAAGTTGACTATGTCCAACTTATTTGGTGGTTGTAATGCTTGCTTGTGATATGGGACAAGGTATTTTTTCTTAACCTCGTACTCATCAAGTAGTTGATTAATGACCAACTACGGGTCACCATATATGTTAAGGTCTCTAATCCCCATCTTAATAGCCATTTGAAGATCAAAGTTAAGTGCTTGGTACTCTGCCATATTTTTAGAGCATAATTGAGTAAGTACGAATGAATATTGGAGGATATCGATGACGCACACATCGTCCCTTGGAAAATCATCATTTAGCTCCCAATTATCAGGAATTGGATGATCTGCTAAGAAATCTACCAATGTTTGCCCCTTAACTGCTCTTTGTGGTACATAGACAAGGTCGTACTACTTTAAGATCATAGTCTACTTTGCCAGCCGCCCATTTAAGATTGATCTGAACAAAATGTACTTAATGGGATCAGCTTTGGAAATCACCTGCACTGTATAGGCCTGCATGTAATGTCTGAGTTTCTGAATAGCAAAGATGCGCGATAAGCTGATCTTTTCAATTGGGGAGGACTTCAATTCAACGCCAACCAATGTACGACTTTAGTAGTACAGTGTGACTTCTTCTCCTCCCTCATTTTCCTATACACATAATGCTCCTAAGGATTTTTCCTAAGTTGCAATGTACAGTATAAGAGGTTTGCCAGGGATGGATGACCCCAACACTGGGGGATGGGATAAATACTCCTTTATTTTCTTGAAAGGCGTGTGACACGATTCGTCTCACTTAAATGTTAGCGCTTTTTCATAAGGTGGTTGAAGGGATGGCAGTGACCTGCAAGATTTGCGATGAATCTTCGAATATATGCCAAGCGATCTTGAAGCTCGCGAAGCTCCCTAAAATTCTCAGGCTCAGGCATCTCTTGGATTGCCTTAATCTTTGATTGGTCAATCTCAATCCCTCTGTGATGAAGATGAAACCCAAGAACTTTTCAGAGGTGACACCAAATGCACACTTGAGTGGATTCATCTTCAATTGACATCTCCATAATCGTTCAAAGATCAAATAAAAAATCTTATGTGTGGTCTTCCCATAATCGTTCAAAGATCAAATAAAAAATCTTATGTGTGGTCTTCCCTCTTTTTGGACTTCACCGCCAAATCATTGACATAACACTCGATTTTTTTTTGGAGCATATCGTCAAAGATTGTTTGCATTACCCTCTGATAAGTTACTCCTGCATTCTTAAGCCCGAAGGGCATCACCTTGTAGCAAAAAATGCCTTTAGGTGTGCGGAAAGTTATTCCCTCTTAATCTTCTGGCGCCATCAGAATCTGATTGTATCATGCGGTACAATCCATAAATGACAACGCTTCATGCCCTATAGTTGAGTCGATCATGAGTTCTGTGGCAGGCAGCGGGAGATCATCTTTTGGACAAGCATCGTTGAGATCTCAGAAGTCCACACAAATACGAAATTACCCATTTTTCTTCCTAACAGGCACCATGTTTGTGATTCATGTTTGGTACTTGACCTCGCGAAGGAATCTTGCCTCTATGAGTTTGTTGATCTCCTTTTCAATTTCCTATACCAACCAGGGATGGTAGTGTAGTCCGAATTCGATACAAATCCAATCCGATTCGAGGTAAAATTATCCGATTCGAATCTGATAAAAAATAATCCGATTCAGAGGCCGATAAAAATAATCCGAATCCGACTCTAATCCGAGCAGATTTGGAGAAGAGTCTATCCGATCCGATTAACATCTGATCCGATATCTTTTTCTAATAATTTCAACTTTTTTTGAAGATAGGAAAATCCTAATATGATAACTCTCAAAAAACCCGCATAAGGTCTGCACTCAATGTACAGTACACTCTTCTTTTCTAGCTAATTTCTTCTTTTCTCCTGATCTTTTTTTCGCTCTCTCATCTTTGTCAATCAAGTACTTTCTTCCTTTCCTTCTAACCGTTGTACTATTGTCTATCCCTATCACTCTAAAGTAAACCTGCATTCTCTTCTTCCATCACATTTTTACTTTAATACATTAAAATGTTTAATATAAAAAGTTATTTGATATTAAAGAGGTATTTAATATTACACTTACAAGTGAGCAAAAATAAGGTTGGAAATAAAAAATTGTGCAACTACTGAATAAAAATACATAATCGGATTATATCCGATTATATCCGGATTTAATCCGATCCGAAACCAATGCAATTTCGATTTAACATCTGATCCGATAGAGTCGGATTTGGATTGGATTTTGAAATCCGATTATTAATTGGATCGGATTTGAATTTCTATATATCCAATCCGAATCCGATCCGTTGCCATCTCTAATACCAACTCTAGGTGAAAACGTCGCTGAGGTTGCTTTTTAGGCGAAATACACCTTTTGATAGATAGGTGGTGGACTGTAACCTTTGGATCCAACCCGAGCATTTCTTTATAGCTCCAGGCAAATACGTCCCTGTACTATGACAGGAGTTCCAAGTACTGGTTTTCCTCTTCGAGTGCAAGTAATGAGCTTACATAAATAGGGCGAGGCTCTTCATTGGTTCCAAGATTCAACTCTTTTAAATCATCAACTATAGCCTGGCCCACATCTTCGAAAGCCTCAAGATTTTCTGCCAACTCTATCTCTAAGTCTGAGTTATCACATTCGTAGATTGTGATATGATTAGAAGAAACAACTTCTTCTTTCTCCGCCGCTCGTTAGGGTTAGAGTTTTTTCGTTAACTTATGAAGACCACAGTACGCCTCTTTACTGTTAATGAACCGTTTATCTTAACATCCACACTAGAGAAACGCTTTATACGAGAAGGGATAGAGCTCTGAACTTCATTTATCACTCTTAAGTGGCCAAATGCAGAATTTTTCTCATGCTGAAGTTGTGGGTTTAAGGACTTTTCACCAGCTCCTATTCAGGCAAAAACTGAAGGCTTTAACTGGGGATCATTTTTTATTCTATTGAAAATAAAGCTTCTGTTATCTTTCCCTTTCCCTCTATGGGCAAATACTGACAGACTTTTTTGTGAAGTGGATGACTGTAGCCTATCAAACACAGAGGGATTTGGGTTGGGTGAAGCATTTTCATCTTCACTCACATCTACTTCTTCAGCTAACATGTGCTGAATCACCAACTTCTTGTCTTTTCGTCTCCTAGAGATTCTAACTGGCTGTAGTGGCGTAAAACCCAGTCTAACTTTAGAGACGCCTATTGAACCTCCCTACTCTTGAATCTTTCTCTGCATTTCAGTAAGACCATGAGGCTTGGCTTCGACTATCTTTCCTAAGGTAGCTGAATTTTGAAAGTCATAACCCGCCCTCTCCATAAGCTTGTATGCGTTGGGATTAAATCCCTCCTTAGTCTGTGCACTTGGCAAGTCGTCGCCTTCGTTAGAAGAAACAAAAACCCCGAGAGGGGGGCCTACTCACCTTAGCCTATCATATCTTAAGGGTTAGAACTGTTACACTCCCTTTTAGGGTGGTTGTGCTAGCTCCATCATCCTTAGTATCTTTGGTCTCGATGCTGCAGCTTGTGCACTCGCTAAAGGGCGATTCACCCTCCTTACGGCGAGACTTAGTTATGTACCTTAAAATTGGTGGCATTAATCCCATTGAAGCAGTAGCTGGTTTAGCAACTTGTTCAATAAGAGAAGTGGTGCCGCCTTGCTTACTTGCTTCTTTCTCGGGTTGTTGCTTAGGAGTATCATCTTTTCTTGCTTGAGGGGCATTCTTTATGCCACCTTTGCCTGTGGAAGAAATGGTTGAAAGCATGATTTTCTTAGGTGCAACACCTTCTTCGAAGAACCTCGCATCTGCAAAATGAGACTCAGCTTTAGTGAATGGCCTGACATCCCCATTTATTTTCTTCTCTTCATCTCGATAGTGCTTAAGGCATTGGTGTAAAGTGGAAGTCACAATTCCATGTTCATGAAGCCATGGTCGCTTAAGTAATAACCAGTAGGAAGTCTTAGCGCTGATTACATGGAAGATTGAGATGTTGATAAGTCTCCCATTGTCAGTTCAATGCGGATCATGCCGATTACACGCTGGCCCTCAAGGTTGAACCCTTGAATCATTGTTCGGTTCTTAGAAAGTTCTTCCACTGTAATGCCTAGGTCGTTCATATAAACTTGGGAATGATGTTGACTGCTGACCCTCTATTTACGAGAATCCACCTGACTTTCTGCTCCCTAATATAGCTAGTCATAAATAAAGGACGATTGTGAGGCTTGGATCTTAATAATAAGTCATCGTCGGTGAAAGTGATTGTAATCTTGCAAGAAACACACTGAACAAGGCTTTCTGTTGATCCTCCCATATCCTTGACTTTGTCAGCGTATGTCTCTGGGTGTTGTAAGGCAGCAACAACATGTTGGCGCATCTCGTCGGGCAAATAAAAGATTTGTTTCCAGTCCATATGAGTTGGCAAAGCCTCCAGGACTTTCAATGTCTTTTCAGCTACTCTTGGAGACTTTCCTTGTCTGTTACTTCTTTCACCCTCTTCTTGGAGCTCAGAACATGAGGTCATGTTGACTCTAATTTTTTCAAAGAAGCCTATTAAGAAGAACTCCTCAAGTGTGACAGGGACAAGCAGTTCCTACTTCAGTAGGTCAATAGGCAGAATTTCTTGCCTTTTGGCGTACTTGGAATTCTTTTTACCTTTTGAATGACGAGGGTTCTTCTTTCTTCCTTGCCTCTTTCTACAGTAGAGAGGTGACGATTGCACTTGGTTTTGCTTCCTTGGCCTCCGGCGAGTGATAAGAGTCCATCCCTCTTCATTATCATCAGCTTTTTCAGAGACATCTATACAAAGATCAGACTCTGTCAAAGGTCCTTTAGATTCAATTGGAACTACAACAGGCTCCAAACTTCCGAATTGAATTATAATTAATTTTTCACCACTGGAGGAAATCAATTCAGTGTTTACTCTAGCATGAGGTCGAGTATGTTTTCGCTTCCAGGGCGATGAAGAGCACTCTAGTTGGGTGGAAATATGATTTGTCTCGATAACATCATCCAAATCTAATATTATTTTTCCATCCCTGGCAATCTGCATAATACGCCCCTTGAGTGTAATGTATTTCTCAAGAGGGTGACTAATCACCCTATGATACCGATAATATTTTGGATCGGTAACTCTTCCAGCTTCTTCGGGGCATTTTGACTCCGGAAGTTCAATAACCCCATTTTCAAGGAGATCGTCAAGTATTCCTGACAATTATGAGTCAGAGAATGGATAATTCTTCTCATGTAGTTCCTTTAACGTAGGACTCTTCTTTCTAGTGTCCTTAGAGAACCCCCTTTTTTGTTTTCATACTTGGACTTTCCGGAGATTCGAACTAGCTCTCCAGTTGAAACAACCATGGATTCTTTGCTTGATGACTTTGAGGACTTGGAATTTTTCTTGAATTTACCCTTGTCCTTTCTGGATTCAGATGAGGAAGAAGACTTGCGATGGTGACTTGCAATTGTCATCTCCATATCATGAGCTTTTGTTGCCAATTCCTAAAAGGTCCTCGACTTGCTCATCCACAAGACGTATAGTAAATTCCACTCCATGCCTTGAGCACACATTTCAACAGCTGAAACTTCTGATAGACAGTCCTTGCACTCAAGACTAAGGGATCTCCAGCAATTAATGTTGTCACGAACTGGCTCGTCCTTCCATTGTCCAGTGTTTGTTGGCTCTGTCATGCTAACAATACGTTGAGTGCTGTGGAACCAATTCAGGAACTCCTGCTCCATTTGTTCCAGCTGTCAATGGATTTTGACTCCAAGTTTTTTCCCCAGTCGAACGCAATCCCCTTTAGAGTACGAAAAAACTGCTTTATCAGCTAGTCTCTCTCTGTGCCAGCATTACTGCACGTCTGAATAACGTGAGCGATATCCTGTTTGGGGTTGCCCTTGCCATTGAACTAGTTGAACTTAGGAGGCTGATAGACATGGGGCATGCGAAGAGCATCAATCCTCTTCTTATAGGGCTTTGTATACAAGTGGGTCTTGTGAGACCTTCCTCCCAGCTGAGCCTTGACTGCATTTGCTATCAAGCTCTGAATCTGCACAACAAACATCGAGCCTAAAGAACAGTCCTCCTTTGCCTTGCGTTTGTTGTCAGATTCTTCATTGTGGTTGGACTCTTTATCAGATTCTTCAGTGTCTGAACCTTTGTTGGAAGCTTTAGAGGACTTCTTTTCTAGCTTCTTCCTCAGCTCAGCAATCTGGTCATCCTAGTGCTTGATTTGGGCATCATTTTCTACACTCTCTTTAGAGAGCCTATCCAGGGTACCGCCATGCTTGCCAGATGTTCTTCGAAGGTAATAGCCGTTGTCACCACAACTGGCATGATGACAGTGTCAGATGATTCAGCTTCAAATATGAGGAAAGAGATCTCCTTGAGGATGCCAAAGAGGAATCGCTGCTCGAATAACCATCATCTTCAAAATTGAAGGGTTGGAAAGTAGGGTTGGTGTGGGTTTGGAGTTCATCCATTCCACGCGGAATTGTTTGTGGCATGATGAAGCTAGCAGAAAATTTTTGCTTTAGAACATTTAAAGCGATTTGATTGACTCCATCAGATATCTTGGAGCCGAGATTTTGGATCTTATCTGACTGTGATGGTGCAACCACAATTGATTGCTCTCTGGTGATAGCAGCAGTAGCTTTTGTCATACTTCTAATTATAACACCACCAAATGTAGCACTAGCAGTTGTTGATCTCTGAGATGCAAATCGGACAGCTTTCCTTGAAGATTGGCTGATAGCGTTCTTAGGGGCCATGTTATCTTCAAAGGAGTGCAGAGTTTGTATTTTGGAAAAAGAGATGAGAGGCAAAGAGGTCCCACCGAGCGTGCAAAAAATTTGTAAATACAAATTTCACGTCTAAAATAAATTAGACAGGAAATTCAGAAAATAAATTGAATCTTTGTAATAATGTAATATGTGCAGGTACAATCTTTCAATTTAATACAATGAAATAATACTTTGATTCAATCTCCTAATAATTTGAGTATTCCGAGGACGTGATGCTTGATCTCGGTTGATGTAAATTAGCTGAAGAACTTTGAAGATTGTTCTTGATTTTGATATGCAAGTGGCTGATTGTAGTTTCTGAAGCCCTGCAAATTTTGATCCTTCTCGCTTGGTAGTTAGATGCTCCTGGCCGTCTGAGTTCTAAATTCTACAAATGTTGAATGATCAAAATGAAAGGGAAGAACCCCTATTTATAGCTGCCAGCTAGGGTTACAGCCGGGTTTTGGGCCTAGGCCCTGTAATTATTTTCTTATTTTTAACTAAAGAAAATAATTACTAATTTGTGCATCATCGACGACATGTGGCAATTTTTAATTGGCTGAACTTAATGTTGACCAAACGGNNCA
>NCQV01000745.1:0-12581 GCA_002740545.1 Lophocereus schottii | reverse complement strand
CACAGGCTCTTGAGACACAACTACCACATGAATCATCTAGACACCACCACCACCACCAATTCCAAAAACACAATTAGACCAAGCAAAAGCATAGAAAACAACTAAAAGAGAGCAAGCAAAGCAAAAATCTCTTGGCAGAGAAGATAATAAAAAGAAAACAACACATGAGGCTGGTAAGAATTTTCAGTGAGCAAAATGTTAATTTCAGTGAGTAGAACATAATTTTTAGTGAGTGATAGGCAAGTTGTTGATAGATGATGATTGTATGTGACAGTGAGGTAGAATGACACATCTAGTGAGCACACATCACTTTTAGATGGCTCTAGGAACAAGCAAAGAGGACTTTGTTGGTGGTGAACATTATTTTATTTTTTTTAATGAGCTGGTGTGCATTGTCAGTGAGCAGAATATAAATTTTAGTGAGCAGAAAGTATATCTTAGTGAGAAGAAAGTATATCTTGGTGAGCAAAACATATATGTTAGTGAGAAGAACATATAGTTTAGTGAGTGGCAAGCCACAATATGTATTTAGTGAGCAGGACAAACATTTTAGTGAGCAGGACATATATTTTGGTGAGCAATCAGCCATATTATGTATTTAGTGAGTTATATTATCATCAGCTCTGATATAATCTTTTGCAGAAGAAGAGCACTCTAAAAAGACAAGACATCAACTGAGAGGAGAGAAGGGACCAATGAGAGAACCCTACTACTCTCCTTTTGTGGAAAGAATAACAAAGATTATAGGGGAGCTGTCAACATAGGAGAAGATCGTTGCTAATTACGTATTCCATCAATCATAGGACCTTGATTCAAAGTAAGCACAAAACTACCAAGTAGAAAACACTTACAAATACTTACGATATAATGAATGTATACTTACATTTTTTTCCTTTACTTACTAAATTTGTGAAGAATAGTTTCATATCGAAACACATGTTGTAAATTGGTATCACATGTCAACTATGCATCAAAGCGAATACATTGATGCACATGTGATCAATATCTAGGTTGCTATCCTCAACAACTTAGAGAGAAAAAGAAGTCAAGGGTGTCCAAGAAGATTTTTTGCACCAGTTGATACAATGGAAATTATGTACTTATTTCTGTTTATAAATACAAATTATCAAACATCTATTGATACTATTACAAAAGTGCAGTCAACTTTTGACCTCTTGATAAATACAACAAAATTACAAAAGGCAAGGTACCTTGATTTTAAAACAATTTTTGAGAGAATTCCAAAGATGTGATAAATGAATATCGGCCAAACAGTTGCAACTGGTAGGCATTAATCTAATACAGTTTTTATTGTGTATTACACGACCACATTGTATAATATTATTCATCTTCCAATTTGAAGGAGATCTTTCTGGTACGTCATAAAAAGCATTTCTTCATCTTCTGCTTTGATTTAAAGGAGGAAAGGCTTGACATTATGGACAACATGCACATAATTGTTCCATACAAAGCCACATATAGAGAAGCACATCTATTAGTGGTATTTTCAAATGTTCACTAATTCATTTAATTTAGAATAAATCAACACACATATTTGGTGCACTGACATATTTGGTGAGCTAACACATATTTTTGATGAGCTAACACACATATTTGGTGAGCTAGGACACATAAGTAGTTTGCTGAAAATCAATGATGGACAAGATGTGGTTTGGTGAGCTAACACACATATTTGATGAGCTATTAAACAATTCCAGTGAGCTGAACAAAAATATTGGTTGTACATAGGCAAGAGCTGTTGGGAGATTTCTTCAGGACAGTGTTGGCCATCCCAAATATGAAATTGTGAAGAAGATGGTAGCAGTGCGAATGAGAATGCCATGGAGAACAACATATAATGTCGCAGACTGTGGAATATCCTGCATGAGGCACATAGAGTCTTACTTTGACCAAGCAAATAAATGGGATTATGGTTTCAAGAAAAATGAAGTAAGTCTTCCAAACATGTTTTCTCTGTAAAAAAAATCTTGAAATAACTACAACACCTATTAATTGAAGAACCACAAATGGTTTGTTTCCTTTTTTTAATTTTTTTTAGTAGGATAAAAATCTGCTTGATATAATGAGAGCATGATACTGCTATGAGATCATTAACAATGAAGAAAATATAGACAAGAACGGAGTGAAGAGGCTCAGAAAAGAGTTTCATGATAAACAACAGGCAGAAATGGATGCAAAATCAAGCCAGCCTCAAGTGCCAATAGCATGAGTAATGAACCTTGCTTTAGTTAGACTAACTTTAGGACTAATGTACCCAATACTCTCATATAAGCACTATTACTATGCGTACACTTAATGATGGTCAAGTATTAGTATGCAGCATTTATTATTGAATATTTCATATTTTTTTCTATGCTTACATCCAGTGAGCTAGTAGGCAAAACCAGTGAACTAGCAGGCAAAACCAATGATCACTAGTATGATATAAACTTACAACTATTATAAACAAAGTTATTCAAATATTGAAGTGTACACAATGTCATGGTCATAGAATACTATTCTTTTCTAATGTTAAATCATCAAAAAGTTAAAAACAGTTTTATAATATATAGTGAGCTAACAGATAAAACTAGTGAGCTATAATTCTTCAGTAGTGAGCAACCTATTATAAGTTTCAAAAGTATTCACCCTATTATAAACTTCAAAATTATTCAACATGATTTACCTAATTTTTAAATAAAAAAAAATTCTCATCATATCACATCACAAACATATAAAAACATCATAATGAATAAAAATACAAGTTTGGAATTTATTAATCAAAATAGAAATTCACATTTGAACTTTTATTCAAAAAAACTATTGAATGTGCTAGATGCAAAAAACTTCATTAATGCTAGAAGCTAATGTCATGTCGAGCCGTGGAATCAGCTGCTGACAAAGTCAGGTTAGGCTGTCTACAATTCACCCCTTGGGGTGCGGCCCTTCCCCGGACCCTGTGTGAACGCGGGATGTTTGTGCACCGGGCTGCCCTTTTTAAAATATAATTATCAGAGAACATGAAAGAAAATGATAAACACATAGAAAATCAAAAACCTATGATCATACCAAAATTTCATGCTTAATTCTCAGGTAACTTGTTTCGCAAAATAAATTCGCATATACATATCTTTAGTGAGCCAAAGTATAAACGTACCGAGCAGATACACTATATTTGTGAGCCAATACATATTTTACTGAGCACATACACTATATTAGTGAATGTATTACCCTTGAATGCTAGGAGCTTCAGAAGCATGATTCAACTGATTGGTAGGAATGCTACCCCCATTTGGTTGCCTCAACCTTTCATCAAAAATCAAACTAAAAATCCTATACATTTGATTAGATGCACCAGCTAGATTAGATGCACCTGCTGGATTACATGAACCTGCAGCAATAACCTAAACCATCGCAGGAAACACATATTTTTAGTGAGCAAATGCAAATGTTTATTGAGCCAACATATAAATGTAGTGAGTGGAACCTGTAAGACTAATAGTGTGAGGACTGAAAAATGTAGGGAGCCATTACATATTTGTAGTGAGTAGATACACTATATTAGCGAGTGTGTTAACACTTTTAGTGAGCCAAAATACAGTATATTTCTACTGGGCTTATCAGTAAACTCCACAAAGATATTAATGTAAGAAATATAACTTATTCACTGAGATTGTTAATAGAATTTAATACGAGGTTAAGATACATCTCCTCCATTCCTTAAAGAAAACCTTGCCTTCCTTGATCTTATAGTGTTTGATATATTCTCCAGTGTACTCTTCCTCCTTACATTCCATTTACCTTTCTTTCTCGAACCTTTAGGATTACCAATGATTTTATTACTAGCACCAGACTGTTGATCATTTTCTGTGTCAGAAACATAAACTGAACCCACAACAACACCAACATCAACCTTTAACTTGGCAAAGGCTTCTTCACATAGCTTTCTTGCTTGCGCATTCGATTCACATGCAAGAAGCAACGCCTCAAACTGCCTATGCATCTAAACCCTACATATGGAGCGGGGAACACCAACTGCATTACCACTTGGAGCTTCTTCTACAATCCAGGGAGGTCTAGCTGGCATAGTCCATCATTTCAAAATATATTGAAGAGGGACTTTAGGCACAGAATAAACGTTAAAAATACACAAACAATGACATCAAAGAATTCCACTCTCACTGTACTTTTTATAGTCACAAATAATACTTTGGAATGGAAGATTAAACCTAACCACAAACCCAAACTTCTTTGAAAAGCGATTCGTATAGACAACATATGTATGCTCTGTGTCATAAGGGGTTTCACTTGAGCTAAGAAGATCTTGACAACACCCTTCCCCTTCAATGTATTCATTCTTAGACATTTTGTACAAGTTATTCGTATAGATCTTCGGAGCATGCTGCAAAAGGCTAACATATTGCAAGTACATCTTAGGGAATCCATCCTTATTTTTTATATTCTCGTCCTTCTCCTTAATCCTCAATTTAGTAACAACATTACAGAATATATTGTAAAAATCAAACAAGCCACAAGTGACATTGACTATCTTTGACAAAGAAGTCTTTGTAGACTCACTTCTTTGTGATGATAAAATACCACCAGAAAAAACATCCTTGCAAAAAGGTGGACACCATTTTTCTTTCAACCGATACAATCTAACCAACCAAGCATTTTCAGCACATTTATACTCTTCAACCAGCCTAACACACAAAAACAGTGAGTAGAAAGTAATAAGTTATTGAGTAGAAACATGTAACCTTGGTGAGCACAAAGGCATAATCTAGTGAGCAAACACATATAACCTTGGTGAGCAAAAAGTAATAATTGATGAGCATAAAGTAACAAGTTGGTAACCACATTGACAAACAGCAATAGAGACGGGTCACCTGTGCCAAGTACACAACCTCTGTTTCTGTATCACATCTCATCAAAACATGGTCAAAATATCAACTAATCCATCCAAAACCCTAAAATGACCAATATTCTATTTTGAATTCTCCAAGATGTGCCAAGTACACAACCTATGCTTTATTAAAGGAAAAACCTTTTCAATATCATTTGCCATAGAAAATGCTTGATCCGTCATCATAGTTTTCGACTACACATTATCCATAGCTTCCAAAAATGTTTCAAAAAACCAAACAAAGCTCTCAATCTTCTCATTTATTAAAAATCCACATCCCACCATAACATTCTTTAGACGATGATTCATACAAATAAAAGGTGCGCATATCATCTCATCACTGTTGGTCCTATATGTCGTGTCAAATATAAGGAGATCACCAAAACAATAAGTAATAAGATTTCACTTCTCCAAAAGAAGCTCATCAAACAACCATCCTCATGCAATTTAAACTTACAAAAAAAATCTTGCTCGTTGACACACCTAGTTTCTAAAACACACATTAAATGATTGGCATCGCCCCCGTCTAAAGTCCTCTTGACTTCATTTGCAATACTATTGTAGGCATCCCTTTTGCTAAACCCAAGTAATGGTGAACTCCCAGCCCCATTTCTTAGAAGTTGATAAGTATGAGAAACTTTTATACCATTTCTTCTCATTTTTGGAAAAAATCAACAAGAACTTTCTCGACTTTTTTATGTGACCTCAACTTATGAACCTCATTTGCCAAAAGTAATTCATGATTATGAATCATATCATGCTTCTGACAAACCCATTCCCCATTAGCTTCAATGTAAAAAATAGCCCTAGCTTTACAATTGCACATGCGGCTACGTTTTGTAAATGTCTTATCTTTTTTTCGAGGACATCTTTTAACACTTGTTTGCTGCAACAAAACTCCGTCGAACGCACCTCTTGTGAGCCCTCTCTCTTCCTCAACTTATCACATGTTTTGGAAAATCCCTTATGGAAAGCATGCTCATTATCTACCTCAAATACTACATCTATAGAACTAACCATTTTACCAATCAGTTCTAATTCATCCACTTCCTTCAGTTCAACAACACTTCATCATCAACATGTACACATTTCTCCATATTAATCACAACACAATTAGACACACCACCAATAATATTACCACCATCAGAAGCCAAGTCTTTGCCTTTTGAAACACTAGTTGGATTACACAAAACTCTAATATAATCATTAACATCAACAGCCTCAACAATAGAATGATCTAATGTAGGTAGCAAAAATGAAGTATCATCTGCAAACACAATATGATTTTTGCGTTGAGCTATAATGCATAATTTGTGAGCACAAGCTAAATCCTAGTGAGCCAAATCTTTGTTTTAGTGAGCAAAAAATTGCTCTGTAGTAGAAGGCAACAAATTTTTATAGTGAGCTATATTGATTATAGTGAGCTATTGTTTTTCATATTAGGCACAAAATTGATTATAGTGATTACATTTAGTGAGCACAGAACCAATTTATGATTGCTAAGTACAAGCTGAATGCCAGTGAGCTAAATGTATTTCTTTAGCCAGCCAAATACTATATTTAGTGAGTACATAACTCATGATGCTGAGCTATTATTTCTCATATATACATAGCAACAACAAAAGTATCATATGCAAAAGCAAACATGATTTTTGTGGTGAGCTATAATGCATAATTGGTGAGCATAAAGCTAAATCCTAGTGAGTCAAACGATTTTTTTAGTGAGCAAAAACATTGCTTTGTAGTATAAGGCAACATATTTTTTTATAGTGAGTTTTACTGATTATAGTTAGCTATTCTTTTACCTGTTAGGTACAAAAAGTGATTGTAGTGATTACATGTAGTGAGTACAAAACTGATTTATGATTGCTGAGGACAAATTGAATCCAGTGAGCTAAATGTATATTTTTAGTAAGCCAACTACTATATTTAGTGAGCACATAACTCATAAATCATAATGGTGTGCTATTGTTTCTCATATTACACAATCCAAAATTTAAACAGAATGAAGTTTATTCAAGCATTAAACGAAAAAATATTGTTTGCTTGTATCTTAACCAATATTAACACAATTAGAAATACCATATAGAACTCAAAATAAAAACCAAACATTCCACCAAAAATCCAGAGCAGTAAATTGCAAAAACCGACTATATATTGAAACCAACAACTGCATTGTATTTTTAGAACACAACCTTATAACAACGAATGCAATCCAGTTGAAAAATCTCGAAATTAACTCATCAGAATACAAATTTAAACAACACAATTTTCAAACTGGAACACAAAAATAGAGCTCAAAAATGGCAATCAAACTTGATGAAGAATTCACTTTTGATAAATCTTCGACATCAATAGCGACGTTAAGATCAAATGCAGCCATTAAATAATTGTTGAATACTAAAACAATCGAAGAAGCACAGAGCGATCAACAATGGAACAAAGGATTGGGGGAAATGGAAACTGCGATTTCTAAAACTTGGGAAATGTGAATTTCCTTTTTTTAAAAAATAAAAATGAGAGATATAATGGGCTTGGTAGTTGCCTGGACCAAAAACCACAATTTCAGGGAATTTTAGATATCAACAATCCTAATTTTGACAGTATTATGTAAATAACCCAAACGTTGAAAAGAAACTCGCACCTCGAACTTTAAGGGTATATACTTTTAGTATGCCGTGACCGACCTAAGATAGACTTGGAGTCATCGGAATAATAATATGGTAATGGATTTATCCATGTATTACTTGCTGACACGTTATTAAAAAAACTGCCACCATTCACACGGCATAAAACCACCCAACATCATCTCACGGCTGGCACAAATAAGACAATTTGATCGTCTCAGTATTGAAAATAGATGTCCACAATTCATACCTACTCCTAATCAATTATTGATGGGGACATATCCATTTAATTGTGCACGCTTTTTTCATGCACAACTCTAACTTTGGTTAGCAGAATATCACAATAAAAAACCAAAAAGGAAACTAAAAAATTTTATTACAAAATAGATGGGAATTGAAGAATGAGGGAAGTGCAAACTAGACCACACTTGGAGGGAAAAATAATTACAGAAAAGAAAGTTCGATCCCAATTATTGTTTACTTATTATGCAACGTTTGTTTGGATGTAATGTAATACACATGTTATAGAATTGATTAGGTAATGCAACCAGACATGTGATGTAATAAAAGGATAATTACATTATAGTATTTGGTTGTTTCTTATTATGCAATATAATGAATCTATATTAGATGAGATGCTAACACACATATGTACACACAGACACACACATATGTGTACACACAGACACACACATATGTCTGTGTGTGTGTGTGTGCGTGTGTGTGTGTGTGTGTGAGTGTGTATATATACATGTATGTACGTATATGTACGTGTGTGTGTGTACACACATACATACATATATATGTATATGTACATATGCATGTATGTGTGTATGTGTGTGTGTATATATATATATATATTCGTGATTTGTTTACTTTTAATAATTTATGTGCTTTAGAAAAAGTTGTGGATAACAAAAGTGCAGAAGAAATATAATTATAAAAATTTACATTTGATAGAAGATCAAAAAATGTTTCTTGAAATAATAAAATAGGGGGAAAACAGCAGGTATAAAGCATAGACAAAGAGCAAGAGAGCGAATTGCATTGCAGGGGTTGGGCATTTAAGTGTGAACATTATTATTATTATTATTATTATTATTATTACTACTACTACTACTATTATTATTACAACAATTATTACTACTATTACTAATACTACTACTATTATTATTATTATTGTTGTTATTATTATTGTTGTTATTATTATTATAAACAGTAAGAACAGGAGATAAAAAGTGATGATATTGTTGGGTTCGAAGGAGCGACGATATTTGCTTTTAATATACCTTTACGGACTTCAGATAGGCTTGGAGTCATCAGAATAATAACGTGGCACTAGATTTATCCATGTATTAGTTGCTGACATGACATTAAAAAAACATCATCTCATAGTGGACTGGTACAAATAAAACAGTTTGATCGTACGTCCCACTGTTGAAAATAATTGTGCGTGATTCATGCCTACTCTTAATCAATTATTGATGGGGACGTATCCAGTTAATTGTACATGCTGTTTTCATGCACAAGTTTAACTTGGTTAGTAAAATATCGCAATACAAAAACCGAAAAAGAAATTATCACTGGAATCGCCAATGCTCCCTTTATCACCTTTGATCCTGGCAGCAAAAACCAATGCACTAATTAACAGTTGATTGTAGTTAATACTCAAGAGGAGTTTTGGAGCAACTGGTAAGGTTGTCTCTGTGTGATCAAAAGGTCACGGGTTCGAGCCGTGGAATCAGCCACTGACAAAGTCAGGTTAGGCTGCCTACAATACACCCCTTGGGGTGCGGCCCTTCCCTGGACCCTGCGTGAACGCGGGATGCTTGTGCACCGGGTTGCCCTTTATTGTAGTTAATACTCATGGAGTCACATTATGGTCATGTTATCTCTTGTGTGCATATTACCTTTTGGGAATACATATATGGAGCTCACTTCGGAGCTCTGCTAGAAACTTTAAAGCTCGAAACAACATTGAAAGTTTTACCGCCCTATCACAAAGCACATATGAGCAAATTATAGGACAAAGTTGAACTTTTTCATAACATATGCGTGAGCATGCTATGAAAGAACGCAAACGTTGATGCTCTTAAAATTACAGAGTGACATACTCAAACCAATCTGTTGCCTTTATATCATGCATTGAGGCCCTGGAAAATTTGACTCACACCCAAGGAAACAGAGACGAATTTTCCAAATCCCCAGTTTATGAGGAGAATCATATATAACTATTTTTTTGTGCAATACTACAACAATAACTATACTATGTGAATCCGGTCTATTTAAGCCAGATGGCAAAGATTCAGATATGGACAATTTTATACTAGCAAAGACTAATTTCGATAAATCAAAAATTTTTATGCAAATATTGTTAATTTGATTGATTTAAAAATTCACTAAAAATATATCAAAAAAATTAGGAAAGGAGGAAATAACTACCGTATCAAAAGAGCAACACACTAAAAGCCTAAAAAAAAGGTGTGGATCTACATAGAGAGGGATTCAAGTAACTGGGCATAGTCAGCAGCTGAGCACATTTTAAGATAACGAGCATCATATATCTTCTGGAATGTGAGGCATCCAATTATGATTATGAATTTATGATTGTAGAAACCGGGGCAGCAATTCTACCCAGCTCATTCACTACAATGACGCTCATAGAGATCTAATTTGTACTCTCATTTACATAATGGATTTTGTACCGTATTTCCAGCCGTAGTTTTCTCTCGATTTGGGTTTCCACGTAAAATTTTGTGTGCGATTTTCAATCATTATTTTTCTCAACAACTAGCCCTAAACTCACAATTTTTCTTCAAGTTACAATTTGCTAGATGAGCTAGATCTGTTTCCTTTTTTGAATTAGCCACCTGTTGTAAGATGCTCCTGTGATAGAAGGAAGAGCTGATATTTCATTTCTAAGATCAACATGCTCTTGTGAAACCTACGAAATCTACTTGTTGTAATTAAAAGATATTATTCAATGATTAGTTTAGTTTAATCACACATAGGAAAACCCTATCTGACATGAGTAAGCATCATACTCATAGGTAGAGAAATCCTGAACATAGTTTGACTAAACTTATTTGTGATGAACTGAACTCACTTTTGTTGAATTAAACTAAATTACATTGAACTTGCTTATGCTGAATTAAACTTGTTTTTAATGATATGCACTTATTTAATTGAATTTTGACCATAGTTTTGCTAAACGTAACTAACTTTTAGTGAGTTAAACTATATTGAACTTATTTTTTGTTAGACAATACTAAACTTATTTTTGTTGAACTGAATTTAATTGAACTGGTTTTGAGGGGACAAAAATAAGTTGAAGAGAATAGCGCCTTAACATCCCTTATAATAGATAATAATTTGACTGATTATTATTTATATATATTCTCATCATATTCCAATTTTTATGTAAATAATTCAAATAATTCCACCAATCACATGAATTATGCTCGACGAATATTTTCATTAATCATTAACCTAATTCCATTAAAAACTTATTTAAAAAGTCCAGACAAACAAGTGAATAACTTAGAATAAACTATTGACAGATCCTGTTGTTTTCAACTTATTTTGGTTGACATTATTTCAACCAAGCAACAAATTTTTTCTATTTTAAAAAAAAACTTAATTTCGTTAAACTAAATTTATCTTTACTAAATGTACTTATACTTTTGCTGCACTTAACTGAATTGAACTTTCCAAATTGAATTGGATTGAATACGTTTTACACAAAAAAAAAAAAAAAAAAAAAAAAAATACGTAGAAGAGAGTAGGGCCTTAGTGTTCCTCATGTTGTCCGACTCATAAATAATGATTTAATAATGATGTCCATTTTTGTACGTGCAAATAATTCCAATAGCTCCACCAATCACATGAATCCTGGTTAACGCGTATTGTCGTCAATCGCTAACCTGGTCCGGTGAATTAATTGTTGAGCTTGAGCAATGTGACGCGGCAATTGTTGCAAGGGACCATGAAACATGAACTGTGACTATAAATAACAACATTGCAATTTCAAACAGAATAAAATTTCAAACAATCTGTCATGAAATCTTTCAATACAAAAATAGGTTAGAGAAATTATACCTTCAGGAACTTGATGCGTCCTACTTTTTCATACTCGTCTTACTCCACCCTAATGTGAGTTTTACCTACTTCTTTCATATTGTCGCCACTCTTGCTAATATTCTTTGTCTAATCAAGGTTGGAATGAAAAATTTATAGACAAATAGTTTGAAGAAAGATTTCTCTTATTTCATTGTTGATTGTTCTTTTTTCCCAAAGGTAGGAAATTAGAACATTTTGCAGAGAGAATGCTTACAAAGATTTGAGGGAGTGTTTCTTACAAATGTCGATGCCTTCTTCTAAAATCGGCTACATTATTTATAGGGGAAGATAGCGCGTTACGACATAAGCATTTATATTATGGGAATCTAAAAAGATAAGATTTTTAGCTAAAAAGATAAGCTTTGCAGATAAGATTTCACTATTCTTGATAGAGTTGCTTGATCTTCGTTGCCTTGTAGTGTCGGCAGAGATAAGAATTGATAAAGTCGTGGTCCCTTATGTCTCACATCGTGACAGAGTGACTAGGCTAGAAAAATCTACTTCTTTTTGTTGCGTGAAAAACAGAGTCTTAATATTTATAAACCCCAAGTGCAAGGTGTATCGTTGAGTACTTGGGGTGTCATCCGCAGGGAATTGGGTTTCCAACTACCAGGATTCACTACAGCGTCTCAATCTAGGCGAGATCAAAGGGTGAAAGAGAAAAGACTAAACTACGTTACAAACACAGAAAAAGGCGACTTGGAGTTGTGAATTTACCAATGAATGGACCAACTAACCCAAACGAGTCCTAACCTACCCAAACCATGTTACGAACAAGAGATGGTCGGTTGCACCATCAAAGACGACCCAAGCCCTCTCTCAAGGGTCATGAGCTAGTCTAGCTAGTCCAACCGCCTATTCTCATGGGGTTAGGTCAACTAGACCACAAAACTAGCAATCGCGGACCTAGCTCGATTCGGATACTATTC
>NCQV01000685.1:0-19874 GCA_002740545.1 Lophocereus schottii | reverse complement strand
CTTGTAACTAATTCACTATCTACTATCTCCATCATACTTATATAGACTTTTTTCACAATCATACAGTTTTCAATTGTTAATCCCATTGGTTATGTACAAAGTTGTTGTATACTTAACTTTTTCATTGAGTGTTTCCATTATCTCCTCTAAATTATAATATTAATCATGTCTGTCATAACTATTTGTTTATTATTTCAATAACATATCTATAAAATATCTATTTGAACGTACTCCGTACAAAGTAGGGACCCAAACTAGTAAAATAAATAAATAAAATATGCGGAAATATTTAGAGATAAGGGGAAAGGATAATCAAATTGATTTAAGTGAACATAAACCCCCTTTGCTTTCCCAGGCATCCCCCCTACGACCCCCATCGCCTTATCTCTGCGCTAGCGCCTAGTGTGGTAGCCCTGCCACCTGTTGCCACCCATTTTGCCGCCATCTTCCTCCCACAACTCCTTCACTTGTTTCAATGGTGCTTGGCAGGGTGAACCCTAAATCCTCTTCCATCGACTTTTAATATTTAATCTCTTAATTCAGTTGATAATTATTTTTTTTAATTTAGTCAAGCACCAATTTGTTTGAAATTAGAGTTATTATTTGGATTCATGAGGATTTGTGTGTGGGGATGGAGTGGGTGTTCACAAAGGAATTGAGATTTGGGTGTGGTGTTGAAGTTGTTTCCATAAAGATTGAATTGGATGAATTTTGAGAAATTTTGTGTATTTGAATGAGAATTTGCAGGTTTTGTGTGTATGGGCTTTAGATGTTTATTATGAAGGGGTTGAAGAAAAGTGAACGTTCAAGAGGAGGAGGTTGGACAGAAATGTGATTTTAGAAGGATTTGAAATAACATTTGCCTAATATGAATTTTTAGGAATTTATTTGAGCAATTAAAATGAGGTTTTACGTGACAATTGAGTGAACATATTATTTTAGGGATTTCAACAATAGATAAAATTTAACATGAACACTGAAGTTTAATTTAGGGGGATGAAAATGGATTTAAATGTGCAAATTTGAGTAATAATAGTGGAGAGAAGTAATTGTGGCTTTCGGTTCATGTACCATAATTAAAATGATGCAAAGAATAAGTTTGGACTAGTGTTAATAATTAATTAAGTGTTAATACAACTCAAATGGGATTAATAATGGTTGCATCATGCTTAAGTGGGTTAATGATGAAACATCTTTTTGTAGCCTAAAACGAATAAATAGAGAACCGAAGTCTACATGAGGGCTTCCAAGGGAATGCCTTTCAATTTAAGCTGAAGGCATGCACTTGGCATTGAAAATAAGCTTAAAGTCGCAAACCGAAATCTCAAACCTCTTCATGGATAAGTCCCTAAAACCAACAATAGTCCTCTTTTCATAATAATCATTATAACAATGATTATAGTAACTTTAATTATAACAACAAAAATATTTATAACAATAAGGATAACAATATTAAGACCTATGATAGTACAATAACATCAATGTCATTAACAATAATAATAATGAGAATATTACGAAGAAGGCATGCGTAATGGAAAACAAAAACGGTTGGTGTGTTTAGATAAACAATTTGAGTACATTGACAATTAAGGTATATGCCAGGGAGAACAATGAACTATTTATTAAGGTTATAACTACTAAAACTAGTTGAAACTACACTACCTATCAAAATATATTTTTAGATAGAAAAAGAGGACATTTTCATCATTGTCAAGCCGCAAACAACTATTTTTTAAAAGGGGAGGAGATTTTAAAAATTGTAGGTTGTTTATCACATGCACATTTTGTAAATTCACATATTTTTAAAATACCAAATCACACGATATATAGCTATTCAATGAATTATTTTCAAGCATTGTTTTACTACATAAGCAAGTGGAGCCACCAATTATCAATTATCAGGACTTAGACCTTTTAGTTCACCCACGCGACTTTAGCTTAAGCTTTCCAATCAACCTGTGAGATGTGCACCTATTTAATGATCGCACTATACATATGAGCTTATCAGTTTGGGTAACACTTTCAGATCATCGGTAATAATTTTAGTATAATTCTCTCTGCCTCTCATTTCGAACTAAAATGAATTGAATTGTGGGCGCCCAACTAAATCATTTGAAAAGTTTATTTCACAGTATGGGAATAAATGGTTCACTTCTCGATATGTTTAGTGTTTTTTGTTTTAGGGGAGGAGTCAGTGAATAATCATCTCCCTAGCAAGCTTGAAGGAAGTAGGGCTTCATGTCCTCGGCGGTTAACACTATTAGATGCTCACAGTGGCTACAAAGTAGCAGGAAGGTTTGATAAAGCTTAGAATTAGCATGCCTGGGGGAGGAATTACAAGATAACTCATCATGTTGCATTTTGGTCATACAAAGGTTAAAATGGAGCGTGAAGTAGACTTATGCTATGAATTGAACGCTTTGATCATATTTAAGTTTGTATTTATGGAAGTACTATTGCGTAAATCACTTAGTTCTATTCATTGTCGTGTCTAAGTCAAGGCCACACAACCATGCTATTAGGTGACCAGATTAAGCTAACTAACTAGTTAGAGATCTGGGGCGTTACAATTGTGGGATCAGAGTCCAGTTTTAAGTTCCACTGTAAGCTATAGGGTGATTATGAGTTGTGTTGGACTAGTTAAAGGAGATGTTGCCTATCAGTTCATGCATATCAGTGCATAAAGAGTATGCTTTAGTAAACATTTATTTGACCCTCTGCCTCAATATTAAGGCCAATTACATAGTTAGATAATGCCCTGAGACTCAATCATCAACAAAGTAGAGCAAGGAAACATCCGACTAACCTCCTATTTACATGCATATCTCAGGGGGGTGTGCCAAGCTTATATCAACAATTCTACAAAGTTTTGGGGAGTTGCCCATTTGTGTGGTGAGGATCAATTTAAGCTAGAAGTTTCATTAAGATACATAGATGTACTTAATGTTTGGGTAGGGTGATGTTTAAGACATGGTGAGAGGATGTCATTTACAAATCCTTATATGATTAATGGAGTACCAAATTTTCCAGTAAGGGAAAATGCATTATGTTGTAATATGTCTAGGGTGAATGAATACGAAATAGCCGCGATAATACTGTAATAGCGTAAATTTCTGAGGCCACATCTCACTGTCATAGGTGATTTGCAATAATAATTTGCTGTGGTGATTTAAGTGGCATCAGTCCAATAGGTTATGCTATGTAAGTTGGTATTATAAGGGTTGTATATGGCAGGATAATGATGTTACACAAATGAAGTATTGTTACTAATTGGTTTCTAGATTATGTGAACTTATGTTGGTTATCGTATGTTAGCAGTATACAAGTCATTATACCTTACAACATGTTCTACACTTGTGGAAGTACCGAAAAGGCGAAGGATATTTAGATTGGGGTTGTTGGTTGACATTACAACTCTGGATCGTTAACATATATTTTATAAATAAATATGCCTCAATCGATGCGATACTAGGTATTGCAAACCTTAAAAATGTGTAGGGAGAAACTCCTATGGAGGTTAAAGATTGCAAAGGAATTGAGCCCATATTGTCTGTACTCATTATGAGGCTTAAACAAACCCTGAAGGCATTTGGAAATTATTGAAGGCGGACCTTAGTGCTAAGACATTCATAAGATCTTCTAAGGAAATGATATAAGTCATTCCTTATCTAATTCTTGAAGGCATTTGGAAATTATTGAAGGCGGACCTTAGTGCTAAGACATTCATAAGATCTTCTAAGGAAATGATATAAGTCATTTCTTATCTAATTCTAGTAGTGAGGTCAGGGGTGATATAGGGTCACACTATACTTATTAGATTATGCGGCATAAATTATATGGAGAAAATTCTATTTTGTAGTCTATAACGTAATTCAGAAAGCAAACTCTTTAGTGTTACAAGCGATTAAACAAAATCAATGGAAAAAAAAGAAAGAGGGAAAAGAGAGAGTGAAAAAAGGAAATACTTGTACGTTGGATTCATAAAAGAAACAAGAGTTGCGATTAACAACTTTAAGGACACTCAATTTGTGGAAAATGATTATTCAAACAATGAAACCTTATAAAAAGGCTCAAGAATGCACTATATATGAGTATAGATTCTTTGCTTTTGCATATCCAAAATTGTAGACGTCATAATTTATATCTTAGTTAATGTTTGGGCAAGGTTCATGGATAAGATTTGAACTATAAGAAATCTATGGAGAAGCGTAATATAGTATAATAGTTTGATGGACGTAACTCTGGGCACTTGATTTTAAGGCGTCACAACTCATGCTACTAAGAAACTGGGGTGTGGTGAGCTAAGTATATATTGCATGGGCTCTACAAGGAAAATTACTAGTGATTTTATAACATTGAGGAGTCAAATACAAGAGGGTACTGCCAAGACATGACTCCAGGTATGACAACAGAGGATTAAAGGAAAATACGACATGAGAGGTGTCTACATAAAGATTAAAAACCTAGGTGACTTTCTTTTGAACGTATCACACCCATGTAACTTTAGTTATGTGAGTCCTTGGGTTGATCTGAAAGAGTCTATAGTGACATTTAGCCAATTAAAAATAACCTTTTTGGTAGGATACCATTACATGATGGTATGTTCTTATTAGGAATCTTAGATCTCTCGATTACAACCTACAGATAGCCATACCCGTAATATAGAGTAACATAATCTAACTTTACTTCTTGGTTGAGTGACATTAACCCCTTTGCTTAAAAAGATAATAATAAACTATTTGATCACAATAGCAATAGTCCCCTACGTATCTTTTGCATCATTGAATTACTTCATGACATTGATTTCTCTAAAGGTGAGAACTGTCCCTCTTGCCTTCACTACTTATCTCTGATTAGTTTACTTCTCACCATCTTTGATTGATTTCTATGGGGAATCCTTATCATCAAGGTGAGATCTGTCCCTTTTTCCTTCACTACTTATCTCTTATCAGCTTACCTTTCACCATCTTCCTTTTGATAATAACACGGCCTTTATTACTCATAACCGACTTCTATTCTTATTATTTCATTTTGTTACTATTCATGAATCTATTACATTCAAAAGAGGTTCTGCTTTCCTACAAATGAGTTAAAATTATACATGTTGATAATTAAAGCCTTTCCTTATCCTTGATGCTTTGAACTCATTTCTTATCCTTTTAAGAGTTGTTAACTACTTGTCTTTGTTGGTGTCACTTGAACTTTTAAGACAATTTCTTGCTAAAAGATCACCTTGTTCCTTACTTCATTTGTCGCATCCTTATTCATGCTTTTGCAAGTTCTTCATTTAACTTTCTAACCTTGACTTTTATTTTGCCGTCGTGCTCCTTAGGGATCAATTAGGAGCCACTGTGACATTTTTCTCTTGTAATCACATAAACTTACATTGGATTCCTACCCAACTATGAAAAGTACCGTTGATAAAGCCTATTTCAAATATTAAATCCCAATTTCTGCAAATGAATATTTTCGTAGCATGACTTTAAGTTAATACCAAATATATGCTATCTTTTGCAAATAATGATATTCGACTTGCCCTTAACGTTCAATCACCATAAAGATTATCTATTTTTATTATTGTTTTTCTGGCTTTTAGATTAATGCCGAATGTTTTGCTCCTATGTAATTATTGTTTGGGAGCTTGACTCTTATTGCCTTCCATTTCTGAATTGCTTATGCTTATAGTTATTTTCAGTTTATCTGCATCATGGTGCTATTTTCATTACGCATCATTTTGAAATCTGCCATATGTTCCTTTCATTAAAATCTTACATCAGCAACATTCTCATCAATTTTCAATTATTACTCTACTTCTCCCTTAATCATCTTAACTTGTTTATTGGCATCGTCTCTTTGCTATTTTATCTCTCTTGAGCCTTAACATTTGTTTAGAAGATCTTAATTGACATACGAATCTTGTCTACAGTGTGTGTTTTGTATTAATGCCATAATTTTTATCATTTCTCATAATTGTTTGATTTGTCTTATCGCTAAAATTTACTTCCTTCCAAAGTTATTTAATTTCCTTCTTCAATTCAAACCTTTTGCAGTTTATGGGCCCTCAAGTGACTTGTTATTAAACATTGAATACATTTCTATTCGACTCTAAATGGTTGTCGACATTATGATACCCTTGAGTTTCATCATCTTCTTCTTCATTCCGCTAAAAGCATTTTTATACATATATTCAGCATCTTGTCTATTCGTGGAAGTAATCCCATATAGTGTGTGTTGAATTGGAGACGTAGTTAAGCTCTCACTAATGCAAGTGAATGTTGACTATTGTAACCCCACCAATCATCTTGCTTTTAAATCCTACTTCTCAAAATATGAACTCGGCCTTTGTTTGTGCAATCATATTGCTTTACTTAAACTTGCTTCATATTGATTCTCTTACTCTCTGCTTGTTCAAATCCAAATCTATCTATGGTCCTTATCATGTTGATTATGACTAGATGGACACTTGGTTGAAACTCCGTTGCTACTATTTTGTTTGTAACTCATCAGCTAAACCCAAATGTAATTGAATTATCTTTCTCTTTTGAAATGAGTTGAACATTTTCTTTCAAAATTCTCTTTGGCCGCTATGTTGCCCTATGTTAGATGTCATGATTATTCTATTCCCTACAACATCAACACTATATTTAGGATTTAGATATTTAACCACACCTAGGTGCAAACAATTGAGGTGCAATCCACGTCTTATAACTTGCAGGGCTCCAATAACCCGAAACTGCTTCCCATTTTGGATGCTCTAATCTTTTCTTATCTTATGAACAATACAACTCCATCTATAGTTTAACTATCCAAGTTGAGATGTTGTAGAATACTCATCGTTTCTATTGATAAGATTCAAGAGTGTCGCACATCTGTTGGTTTCTCCCGTGACCATACTTGCAACCCATGATTCTTGTGGCCCTTTATTGTTTTGGATCCACTCATAGCTATCTCGTTGTAGCTATCCCATGATAATCCCTCTTGTATCAATCACTTTTATTTTTGCTGTTTATTCCTATATGTGAGCAATCACTCACTTGGTTGCCATTTCCTCATTCTTATCCCTAGATATGTTCATTTTAAATGTCGATTGAAACCTAGAGCAAACCTCTGACAAGGTTCATGAAGGAAGGTTAAGTAAGTAAGCAAGATAGAGTTGCATCATAGAATTCGAAATATCCCATTAAGGTTAGCCTAAAACGGATCATAGATTTAAGTTGTAAGATGGCATCAAATCTCATGACATAGGCAATAATTTATTCCTCAGTGGGCATGTAATGTGGTAAAAAATACAAAATGGAGCCCTTTTATTAGTGGTAGAATCTCAAACAATGCCTAGTTGATTGGAGTGAGTTAGATGAAGCATTAATTTTAAGACTGAAGTTAACCCAAGCAGGCACTAAGGAGGTAAGGGAGGTTTAAGAACACTTTAACACTACTCAGAACACACAAAAGAGTTATGCCAATAAAAAGAGACATTAGAGTATTCAGTGGAAGACAAAATATTCTCAAAAGTTTCTTCAGTCAAGGGTGTCAGGAGGTTCAATGTCAAAGGAAAATTGAGCCCTAGTTACATTAGGCCTTACGAACGCATTGAAAAGCAAAGCCAGTGGCTTATATTTTGGACTTACCAACAGAACTCGAGCATAGCAAAATATGTTCCGAACCCAACCCTTGTCATTGTGACGGAGCCTATGGAAGCAACTTAAAACTTGGTTTCTAAAGAACCCCTTGTGCAAATACTAGATTTCAGAGTTAAGTAACTTTACAATAAGAACATGTCTCTAATTAATGTTCTATGGGATAACCATACCTCATCTAAAGCTATATGGGAGATGGAAAAAGATGTGAGAAACAAGTACCTATGCATGTTTAAGGTAAATCTAAGGTTTCTTTCAAATTTACTAGTTTTGAGGACAAAACTTCTTTTAAGGGAGAAGACTATAACAGCCCGGACCTAAACCATATTAATTATTTTATTTTGGTAAATCTCCATTTAAATTAATAAAGTTGAGCATCACACTTCAATTTAGCATTCGACCTCTTTATGCAATTGTAGGTTGAGAGGATGAAGTGACCTTGACATAAAATCTAATCACGCCCATATTAATTCAGAAATTATAAATGAATACATGAAAAAATAGATAAAACAAGTTAGCCAATTTATAAAAGTAAATATTCATGGACTATATAAATATACAATTTGCTCATCTATGAAACTATGATTCTAATAAACAAAATAAAAACGAATGCTAGGAACAAATTAATTAGCACAATTGAAGTTTATAATTTTCCAAATTGAATATAAAAATACTAATAATAGCATAGCCTAAATGTTAACCCAAAATTTCGTCCAAAAAAAGAAATCAGTAGTTAAGAGAAAGAAAAAATAAATAAATAAATACTTGTGCAAATATCTAGGGATTAAAGGAAAGGATAATCAAATTAATTTAACTAAACACAAACCCCTCATGCTATCCCAGGCTTGCTCTCCTCACGACCCCCTATCCTCTACTCTCCATGCTAGTGCCCAGTGCTCTAGCCTCGCCACCACCCACCGGCCCGCCACCTAGTGCCACCAACATTGCTACCATTTTCCTCCTATACCTCGTTCACTTGTTTCGGTGGTGCGTGGGAAGGTGAACCCTAAATCCTCTTCTATCAATTTTTATCATTTAATCTCTTAATTTAGTTGATAATTGTATTTTTTAATTTAGTCAGCATAAATTTGTGTGAAGTTAGAGTAATTATTTGGATTCTTGAGGATTCATGTGTGGGGTTGGGGTGGGTTTTCATAGAGGAATTGAGAGTTTTATTTAGTGTTGAAGTTGTGCTCATAAAGATTGAACTGGATGAATTTAGAGGAATTTTTGAATATTTGAATGAGAATTTAGAGGTTGTGTATGGATGTTAGCTGTTCATTATGAAGAGGTTGAAGAAGAGTGAAGATTGAAGAAGAGGCGGCTGGAGGGAAATGTGATTTTGGGAGGAGTTTGAAAAAAAATTTGCCTAATATGAATTTTGGGAATTTATTTGAGGAACTTATGAGTTTTTATGTGAAAATCTAGTGGAAATGTTATTTTCGAGGTTTTGACAACAAATAAAATTTAACATGAACACTGAAAGTTAAATTAGGGGGATTAAAATGGATTTAAGTGTGCAAATTTGAGTAATAATAGTGGTGAGAAGTAGTTGTGGCCCTTGGTGCTTGTAGCATAATTGAAGTGATGCAAAGAATGAGTTTGCATTAGTGTTAAGTGTTAATACGACTCAAATGAGGTGAATAATGGTTGCTTCATGCTTGACTGGGTTGAAGATGATAAATTGTTTTGTCGCCTAAAACGAATGAATAGAGAGCCAAAGCCTACATGAGGCCTTCTAAGGGAATACCTTTCGACTTAAGCCGAAGGCATACACTTGGAATTAAAAATAAACTTAGAACCACAAACAAAAATCCCAAAACCTCTTCGTAGATAAGTCTCTAAAACCAACATTAGTATCTCTTCTCATAAAAATCATAATAACAGTGATTATAATCACCTTAATGGTAGTAACAATAATATTTATAATAATATAAAGAGCAATATTAGACCTATCATAGCATAATAACATCAATACCATTAATGAAAATAATAATGAGAATATTACTACGAAGGCATGCATAAATGGAAAACCAAAATCAGTTGGGGTGTTTAAATAAACAATTTCAGTGCATTGATAACTAAGGAAAATGCCAAGGAGAAGAATGAAGTATTTAATAAGATTTTATCTAGTAAAATTTTTTTAAACTACATCAACTGTCAAAATATATATTTGGAGTAAAAATAAGGTCATTTTCATCGTTGTCAAGCCACAATAAACTATTTTATAAGAGGGGAGGAGATTTCAAAAATTCTAGGTTGTTTATTGCCTATATCTTTAGCAAATTCACATTTTTTAAATACCAAAATCGCACAATGTATAGTTATTCAATAAATTATTTTCAAGCATTGTTTTACCACATAAGCAAGTGGACTAACTAATTATCAATTATCAAGGCTTAGGCCCTTCAGTTCACCCATGCGACTTTAGTTTAGGCTTTCCAATCAGCATGGGAGGTGCACACCTATTCAACGATCGTAGTATACATATGAGCTCACCAATTTGGATTACATTTTTAGATGATAACTGGTAAAAGTTTTCGTATAATTCTCTCTCCCTCTACTTACAAACTAAAATGAACTAAAATGGGAGCACTCAACTAAATCGTTCGAAAAGTTTATTTTACAGTATGAAGGTAAACGTATTAGGATTCAATGCATTTCGGGATATGTTTGGTGTTTTCTATTTTACTTAAGGAGTCATCCCCATCAATCTTGAAGGAAGTATGGCTTCATGTCCTAGGTGGCTGATGCTGTTAGATGCTCACAATGGTTATGAAATAGTAGGAAAGTTTGACGAACCATAGAATAAGCATGCCTAATGAAGGAATTAGAAGACAACTCATCATGTTGCATTTAGGTCATAATAAGGTAAAAATCGAGCGCTAAGTAGACTTATGCTTGCCTTGAATGCCCTAATCATATTTAAGTTTGCATTTGTGGAAGCAACGCTGCTTAAGTGACTTAGTTATATTCATCACCTTGTCTAATTTAGGATGACAGTGGCGCTTTCAATCAGTTGGTTGAGTAGACTAAGCTAATTAAGTAATTAGATATTGGGGCATTACAATGCTGCAGCACTTTTCAACAACTTCCAACCTATTTTAGCAAGAAACACCAATAAAAACTTTTGATAAGTTTAAAAAAACAAAGCCCTAAATTTTTAAGAGACTAGAGTCACTAGTAAGTTTTGTTAGAGAAAACTAACAAAACTACTTTACTCACTTCTCTTATTGAGCCTTAATGAAGGGATGAAGGCCGACTTAAAGAGCGTTTTCGAAAGGTCCCTAAGTATTCCCTAATTTGGGACTATTTCACTCCATTGGTATACCTTAAAGGAATGTAGATTTAGGAGCGAAGATATGAGATACAGGTGGAATGCATTTAGATACTATCTATCATCATCAACATCTTCTATTATAAAATCAAAAACATTTGAAGTTACACTATTAAGAATCAAGCAGGCAACACAGTAATTTAGTAGCTATAACGCATAGAATAGTGATAAGTGAAATAGAGTAAGTAAAAAATATACTACAATGGTTAGGGTATTAGATCAATTAACCAAAATTACAACCTTCAAAAAAATAAAAAGTCTAAGCACAATAAATATGAAATGAGTAACAATGAAAATAGGAAAGGTAGCTTTGAAGATATGCCGTCTTATTGATGCATATGATCTCAAGAACCTAGTAGAGCAGAAGTAGAGTAGAGTCATGATTTAAGTAGAGTGACATTCTCAACTCACTTTGGTTTGATCTTTCCTCACACTTTATTTCTTCTATTTATTTTTCCACCTCTGAACCATAGTGATAGCCCTCTATTCACAGCAGCATAATGTGCAAAACCTAAATTGATTAGGATCATAATTGGAGGACATAAACATGTTTTTATCTAAACCTAGCTAACATTCTAAACATGAACAATTGTTGAGTCATGCTCTTAGTCCATTTCTCTTTCAAATTATGATTTTTTTTTTGAAATTATGCTCGCCCCTTAAGTATATAGACTAAGTTCAAAACATTATCATTGGACATTTTATACAAATTGAGCCACTTTTTAGGTGCCTACAATGTTATATGAAACTAAATAAATAATTTCACAAGATTCTCAATCCATTTTGATAAGGCACCTATGAGAAACATCTTCTCCATCCGCCATAGTGCCTTGCAAGATCTTCAACTCTCATACCGAAAACCCTGGTATAAACAAATAGTATCCTCTCTAGGCCCCATGCCACAGACATGACAACAAACGCATTATTTGTACCAAATAAACTTAGTCACTCTAAAAAGAGGTGATTAGGGTGATGACAAATATTTACAAACTAAAACTTATAGTATAATAGATAATAACAAATTAGAGGATGCTAAATAATAAAGTCAAGGACTCTGAGACTACAAATCAAGAAAGTTGAGCAAGTTCATAGTAAAAGATAAAGCACACGATTTTCTTTTAGTAAGGTTTATCCCTTCATTAAGGCTACGTCCCCACCCAAGGTCCCTTCCTTAGAATTGAACTAGTTGTATTAATCTGATCCAAAATTTACGTGCTTTGCAAACATCAAACCAAGGACTTTGACTACAAAAACACCCTTTAAGACCACTCTTGAAGTGATTTCTCCTAAGTCCCCACTGAGGAAGGGTGATATTCTTGGTCAACCTTCATGTTTACAAGTAGGATTCTCACAACCACCTTACCTCACAAAGAATCTCAAATGTGTGTACAAATATTAGATTGATTTGAGAATGATCACTTAAGAATACAATAACACTTTTGAATGGGAGCTAACCTCTTTGTTTTTAAGCACTGTGTACTCTCTATCTTCATCAAGATCTCTATTCATAAGCGATGAGAATAAGACCATTGGATGATGCTAAAGATGTAATTGTTGGATGCTCCAAAATGTTCTATTAGATGCTTATATCTAGTGGCTACTAGTGAAAATTATATAATAGGCCTAGGACTATATACCCTGAGCCTACCACGTTACCATTTTTAGGTTCAATTAAATTTCATACACACATACAATTTTTCTTTTTCTTTTGTTTTATTTCTCCTTATTTATGATATATGAGTTGTCTTTCTCCTATCTGTTCTAAACCATGTCTCTCTCTCTCTCTCTCTCTCTCTCTCTCCCCCCCCTTGTACAATTATCAGATGTCTTTGTTTTATCTTCTTTGATTTGAAGTTGATAGCTATCTATCTACTCTATATTCTTTCTCTCTCAATCTTTGAGAAATGGCTTTCAATCTATTCTCTCTCTCTCTCTTTGAGAAATTACTGTGTGTTTTGGTTTTTGTTGTTTAATTTAGTTAAAATTTAGAGAAAGTTTGTTAAGGTTCTAAAATGGTTTCTTGTGATGGAGGAAATTTGGGAAAAATGACAACGGACTGTAGTTAAAAAAAAAAAGAACTTTTGAGCATTTGGTCATTGGTGAATGTTAACTTGTCTGTTGTTATAGAGCATCCAATTGGTGTTGGGTATCTAAAGTCAAACTGCCATGCAAAGCCTTGGTGTCGCATGTATAAGTTGTCCAAATTAAGCATTGAAGGTTAGCATGTTGAGTATTCAGCCTGGTGATGTTAATCACTTGGGCTACTAAGGTAAGGGTGTTGAACATTTACATTTGCGATGTTGGGTATTAAGCATTGATGTTAATAGTGTTCAGTATTCAATGTCAGGATGTTTATAATTTAGTCTGATAGTATTGAACATTTAGGGTTAGTTAGTTAAGTATTCAAGAATTTGGTGTCAGCAATTTAGGTTGGTTGTGTATAGCAGTCATATGAGTGATGTTGGATATTTAAGAAGCTTAATTTTTCACATCATTATTTCAGACTTTTTAGCCAGATTGGTTTTCATATCTAAATATTGGTCAAGATATGAAATTAGCATATATAATAGGTTTCATAAAATCATGTACTTCTGTCCATTTTTCTTGTTTTAGATTTTTAGAATCTTTAAGTTATTGCTTAAATTCCTAACTTGTTAGTTGATTGAGTTCCTTTTCCCCCCACAAATCCTTGTTAATTTGATTTGGAAATTATAGTTACAACAATTATTACATGAGGGTTATGTACTGATTTTTTTATCACGTTCACATCATTCTTTGGCCCATTTTCTTACATGGCTTATTTTCTTACATGGCTTGCTCAGGATCTATGGACCCCTAACTTTAATATTGGCATTGTGCTACCAGTTAGTTCAAAGCCCTAGTGTCACGTGTTGATAATGCACTCGAACTTAGACCCATGCAGACTAGCAAACTTTGCTTAGAACTCTTGCTTTGTCTGCTAGTAAGCCTTGAAAGATGCTTAACTTAGACGTAAGAGGCTAAGTAAGTACACTCACACTCTATGGGAACATAGAGAGAGACAGTAGAGAAGAAGGAGTTTGGGAGAATGCCTTGTATATTGCACTTGAATGGTTGACGTACAAATGAGCCCCCTAGGGGGTATATATACACACCCACCTCCTCAATGAACGGTGGAGATCTATTTGATCCTACGGCTAAGATCGTACAACTAGAATATTTCTATACAAATATCTAGGATTCTACATAAGTGTGGAATTTTTAAAACCCTCTAGAGCATACTCTAGAGAAATCTAGTGAAGTACAGGGTATTCTAAAGTATTCTAGAGCGGTCTGTGACACTAGGCTTCTGTTCACTTTTTTAGTAACCACTCAGTTAGTTCTTGGCATCTTATGCCCTAGACATATGGTTCTTTACCCTTGATTTAATGTGTTAGCTACTGCATTCTTCTTTTAATAGGGTAGAAACCACTCTTATAAGCTTTGTTATTGACATTCTCCATTTTAAGTGTAGATGACCTACAACTATCCCTTTCAATAGAAGTCTTTGCTTGATTTGAAATAAATTTGAATATGCTTTCCAAGCACCCTAAACATTAGGAGCAATTATAAAACCATAAACCTAATCTTGTTTCTTGAAGATGGTTCAATGGATAATTAGCAAGATTACTAATTAATTAAATTTTAAATACTTTAGTTAATATACACTAACATAATGTGGTAAACTGCCTCCTAAAGGGCAAAGCACATAGCTAAATTTTAAGTATGTAATGAACATTCACATTACGTTTCCTTATCAAGGAATCACATATTTACGGATAATTTAAATGCCATTGCATAGTCATACATTATAGATTAAATAAACTAATCAAAGTATCATAAAATTCTTTTATAGCTCAATTCAAGTTATACTTATTTCTTAGCTTTGATGAGGGTTAAATTCTGACAAACATGTCAAGGTCCTTAACAAGCCCAAGGTAGTTGAGCTATCTTGTTGAACATATTACTTGTAAGCAATTAAGCAAATAGAGAGGATGCAAGTAAGTGTTCAAACAACATCTAATCATCCTTAAACTTTATGGCAGATGTGCCGTGAAATCAAAATATATATAAGACATATAATCACATAACATCAAGGTGATTCTTCCATCTCCTCCTTTTTTGGAAAAAAACAACATTTGTTATATATATAGCATAGGGGATTAAAGATATAATTAAAGCATAATGCTTCTTCCAAGTTTAGTAATTAATGAATGAGATAAGCCACTTATACTTCACATAATGACCTCCTCCTTAATTTCCTAAGTAAAGCAATAAGTAAGCATAGAGAACCAATTGAGCATATTAAGCGCCATGTAAAATAAGTATAAGAAATCATAGTCAAAGACATGACAAGCGAATATTGTCACAAGATGAGCGACATTGAGAACACAGATAACATATACATATATATCTTCTAAGGTGGTGTTTTTTCTTTCAACTATCCCATTCAATTGTGGAGTTCTTCTAGGCCACAACCATGCATTATCATTAACAACCTTAAACCATGAGAGGTTTCTGGAATTGATCTAGATGTAGATAGAGTAATTTCTCCAATTTCAAAGCTAAAGGCATCACATTAGCAGAATTGAAGGTAACTTTGTTCTCTTTATAATGCTAACTAAATTTACTTTAAGACCATCTATCAAATAAACATTCTCAATTAAGTTAGATGAATTTTTACCGACTTTTTCAACTCTAATGATCTTTCCAAGCATTTTGTCTCCAAATGTAATTTTGCCTTGGTCGGATTCATCAAGTTTAGAAAACACTGAAGCAGCACCAGCCATATGCCTTGAGCATTCGCTATGAAGGCACCATAGATCAGTGTTTGACTTGAAGCATACCTTCAAAACAAACATCAAACTTCTCTACTTACTTTGAGTAAAAATATATGTGTATGACTTCTTATCATGTTTGAGGGCCTTGTACTTTTACGTACCCACAACTAGAATTGAACAATTCTAAGACTACATCTAGGGTAATCCTTAGGATACACAAAGTTTTTCTGCCACCATTTATTGTTATGGTTATTTTGGTATACTTTCTTCATTCTCAAACAGTCAGGATTTTTGAAAAATATTTTCAGTGTGCTTGAACTAGTCTTCATGAATAGGTATTACTTTAGCAAAGAATTTATAATGTGATTTTTTTTTTCTTAGCAGTATCCTATCCAAGTCCTTCTTCCCTGAAGGACAAACCGTGAAATTCAAGTAGTGCATTTAATTTTCTTGTCTTTCGTATGTTTGGAAAGATATTTTTGTAAATCCTCATACAACACTTTGAGCATTTCACTCTTATCTTCAGGTTCATGAAACCTGTCAACTAGCTTAGAGTTAAGTTTGAAAGCATGCACTTTTGGATTTTTCTAACAACAAAATTCTTCCTTGAGAGTTTTATCTTCCTTTGAGAGCCACTCCTATTCTTATAGAATTCCCAATAAAGCTCTAAAAACGGTTTGTTTTCATCCTTGAAAGACTGGCATTTTTGTAATAATGAGCACATTCATCTTGCAAACTATCCTTTTCATATTTAAAGAGAGAAATTTCACCATTAACCAACTTGATGATAGCATTGTAATCTTCTTTAGTGCTCACCATGCATGTATATAACAACAACACCCAATGTGAATCCTACTTTTATGGGAACCGACAACAACTAGATGTAAGCAACTTTACCCTTGCAAACACTTGTGCTTGTAGAGAAACCAATTCTAAGAGACCCACAAAAGAATTTTATGAGAACATTTTGTTTAGATGCAATCATTTCAAGACATAAAGTAATAAATACAAAATGGCAAGGACCACTAATATAAATTACAAGTAAAATCACAATATTCAAAACCAAGTGCACACAATAATAGCAAAAAAAACATGGAAAGCTATAGGACCACCTTATAACCTAGTAAACAAGGTAACAATATCAATTTTCACTGTGCGCATAAAAGGTAGTGTGTGAGCAACTGACTGGTAAAATCTACCACTTTAATTTTAAACCTCGAAGAACTTCTATCTAGAGCCATGTCCTCTACTAGTCCCAAGATGTCTCATATCTTGTCTAATCACACCATTCTAGTTCTTTTTTGATCTACCTCTACCCCACTTATATTCAGAAAGGTCAATCTTCTCACAACTTTGTATAGGTGCATATGTATCTTTTCTCTTCATATGACCAGACCGTCTGAGTTATGCTTCCCTCATCTTATCCTCTAACCATTCCTAGTTATCTATGATAAACTTATTCCTACTCCTATCCAAGCTTTTATGACCATACATTCACCTAATCATCCCTATCTTAGCTACCATCAATCTTTGAATATGGGTCTTCTTAATCTACCAACATTCAGATTTATACAACAGTGATACTCTAACTATCATATGGTGAACTTTCCCTTTTTAGCTTTATAGGGATCTTCTTTTCACATAGCACTTCAGAAGCATATCTACATTTTTAGCATCCCTCCCTTATCGTATAACTAATGTCATCATCTATCTCCCTATTGCCTCATATGATTGAACCTAAGTATTTAAACTTCTAAACTTTCAATAACACCATATCATTAATCGTGACTTCCTATACTGTCTCTTCTAGCCCATCGTTGAACTTACATTCTAAGTACTCAAACTTTGACTTAATTTAAAAGCTTTTGACCTCCAAAGTATCTATATACTTTTCTAACTTACTATTAACTCCATTTATAGTGTTATAAACTAAAATAATGTCGTCAACAAATGCTATACACCACAACACCTCATCTTGAATGCATTTTGTGAGCTCATCCAATCATGAAAAGAAAAAGGGCTTAAAGATGATCCTTATTGCAACCTAATTTTAATATGAAAGTCATCTATATCTGCTCCTAACATCCTCATCCTTGACTTCAATCGCTCATACATGTATTGGATAACCCAAGTATACTAAATGGTACATTTTTCTTTTCTAAACAACTCTAAAGCACTTTTATAGTACCCTATCATAAGCCTAATCAAGATCCATGAACACCATATATAATTTTTTTTCCTATCCCTATAAAATTATAGAAGTCCTCTTTCAAGATGTATCGCTTCATAGTATGGCTTAATAGCTTAATGCCTCTATAGCTATTATGGTTTTAAATATCATGTTGATTTTTGTATAATGAGATAATAGTAGTAGTCCTTCACTTCTCTGGCATTTTACAGTCCTAAAAATGACATTAAATAACCTTGTTAAGTAGTTAAGTCCTTCTTCACCCAAGCATTTCCATATTTTTACAGGTATATGATCTGGGTCGATTGCTTTATGAGCTTTCATTTTTCTCAATGGCTCTTAAATCTTGTCTTTGGTGATGCTATAACAAGTGATGCCTCCCATGTCCTAGTTCACAATGATTGTAAAGTGCCCTTCTTTTTTTTACGTCCTTAAAAAGTTTGTAAAAATAACTTTGCCATCTCACCTTTAGTTTAGCTTCATCCATGAAAGCCATACCTTTGTCATCCTTGATACATATTAAATCTCCAAGGGCCATTTTTTTCTTTTCTGTTGATCCAAGCTTGAAAACACCCTTCTTTCCATCCTTAGTCTGTAGTCTTTGATATAAACTTTTAAAAGCTTTGTTATTGGGTAATGCAACTGCTTTCCTAACTTCCTTTCTTGACCAACTAAAGCTTAGCTCTATTAGCCTCTTCTTCCTTATCAAATGTGCTATCCCTTATAGCAATAAATGCCTCATGTGTTTCCTTAACTTTGTCCTTGACTTCATCATTCCACCATCAAGCTCCCTTAATTTTACTACGACCTTCCCAAGATAATCATAAGACTCCTTTAGCTGAAGCACACATGCATTATGCCATTATCTTCCATACTGTATCTACATCCTCATCTTGTTCCCATAGTCATTCTATTTTAATCTTTTTGGATAGCTTAACAACATTATCTTTAGTTAGATGCTACCACGTAAGTCCAGGATCAACAACACTACTCCTCTTTCTCTTCCATACTTTAATTTCTGTATCAATAACTAATAATCTATATTAAATCAGCAATCTACCACTCGATATCACCTTGCAATCCTTACATAATATTTTAGGAGTTAGTTTGAGTAAGAAGTAGTCCATCTTTGTCTTTGGAGTACCACTCCTAAACGTCAACTAAATGTTCTTCTACCTTTTTAAAATAAGAGTTTGCCACCATTAACTCATAATTCATAGCAAAATCATCCCGCATTTCTCTCTCCAAACCTAAAACTGCCATAGGTCATCTTTGCCTCCTATATGACCATTAAAATCACCTCTTACGAAAATCCTCTCAGTTTATTGAATAGATTGAATAACCTTGTCTAAGTTCTGCCAAAATTACATCTTCACTTCTACTTCAAAGCCTGTTTGGGGAGTGTAGACAATAAACACGTGACACACAAGTGACCCCAACACTGACTTAATCAACATAATTAAGTTACTCTTATTGTTTGCGTCAATAATTTGATTAATTAACTCTTTATCAGTCATGATACCCACACCATTTTCTTACTCTATTATAACCTAATTACCAAAGTTTATACCCATCAACTTCTAGTGCTTGAGCCCCTACCCACTTAGTTTCTTAAACACAAGCAACCTAATCCCACAACTATGCAAAATCTTAGCTAATGCTATTGACTTACCTACCGTTGAGAGTGGTAATTTTCCAAGTCTTGAAGTGCAAATTGATAACCTCTTTCTCCTCCTACCCTATTCCTTCCTTGGAGTGCATGCTGTCAATCCCACATATTCATAGGAGAAGCCACTAAACCAAGGTAAACAAAAGAAAAGAAGCGCACAAAATAAAAGCAAGCTAAAAATTACAATACTAAACTATTACTAAAATATATATGTACGTGCAAAAAAGCAAACATAAGAACATAT
>NCQV01000662.1:66315-76396 GCA_002740545.1 Lophocereus schottii | reverse complement strand
TTATTCAGTTGAAAGTACCATCTTAAAAGTTCTGGCTGTAGGTCCTTCATCTTCATAACTTAGCACCATAGTGCACTATCTGCATACAAAATAAATCGCTCTATGGCCCATCAGACAGGCTATCATCAACACATTCAATGGCTACCTCAAAATTTGCATCAAAACCTTCTACAGGGGGCATAGAGAGAATAGGTTATGCAAACCCGCAGTAATCACTCATTGAAGACTCATTAGAAATAAGAGCCTCGGGCTTATCATGTAGCATAGGAGCAGCAAACCTCACCTTAACATAGCCTTGGTCATTGTCCTCAAAAGAAATACATTTAGAATCAGGGTGATCATCACAATTCTAGACATCCTCCATATCAATCTCAGGGGAAAGGGGTAATGCATCCAATATAGAAGAATGAGAAAAAACCATGTCATCCTTCCTATAACTAAACACAGCAAATCGCCCTTCTACATCTAAAGATATATGACCCTCTCTTACATCAATGTGGCAACCAGCTGTCCCCAAAAAGGGTTGGCCTAGGATAATTTGGGCGTCGTCGGTTTCAGGCACGTCAACAATAATGACGTCCTCCAATACCCAAATGTCTCCTATATTAACCGACACATTGTCCAACTTGCTGATAGGTTGTGTCACAGAACCATCGACCAACTGTAATGAGGAAGGTGCGGCCAGTAATGGTCCCAGGTGCAGCTTATGAAACAAAGAATAAGGCATTATACTGACACTAGCACCTAGATTGCATAGACCTCTCTCAATTTCTACCTTTTCTACAACACAGGGGATAGAAAAACTACCTAGATCACGGAGCTTAGGGGAAAAATGGTGGGGAACTAAACAGTGTTGTTCTCTTTGAATGTGGCGATCTTGCCACCATTTTTGCTCTCTTTACTACTAGCCATAGTTATTTCTCTATGTTCTCCTATTAGTACTTCCTCAGAGTCAGTTAAGTCACCTTCTTCTCCGTTCATGATAACAAAGTTAAAATGCTCATGAGGATTGGGTTCGGGTTTGCTAGGAAGTTTGCCTAGTGGCATTGATGAAAAACTAGCTTTTTGAGGAATTTGTGCTTCTAACGTCCTATTATGAGTCGCAAGCACATCAACCTTAGAGGCTAATTGATTAATATACACATCCTGCTTTTATTACGTCATAAGCATATTTTCCATCATTGCTCCCAAATTAGACATTTGGGGAATTTGAAAAGGGAATGTGGGTCTTTGAAAACCAGGGGGTACTCTAGCATTCATCAAGGGCACATTTGATGGGTTTAGATTAGACCTATAAGAAAAATTTGGATGATTCTTCGAACCTTGATTATATGTATTAGAGTAAGGATCATTGGCCAGCCTTGGGTTGAAATTTTGAACATAAGTAACTTCATTAGGGTCTTAGAAAAAAAGGCTCTTAACTTGACAATTCAGAGTTATATGCTGAATTGAACCACAAATTTCGCAAGGGCAAGGGGTACTAGAGTTCGCAGCATTAACATTCATTTGGTCCAATCTTTGATTCATGGCATCTGCCTTAGAAGAAAGTAAAGTAATTGCATTAACTTCAACCTTACCTCCAACCCGCTTAGGTTGGGTTCGATCTGTGGACCATTGGAAGTTGTTTAGTGCTATCTCCTCGATCAGAGTATAGGCTTCATCCTCAGTCTTACTAATCAAAGTTCACCCTGCCGTCGCATCAATAGTGGACCTCACAGGTTGGGTCTCACCGTTATAAAAGGCTTGGATTATCATCCAATGCTGAAGACTATGATAGGGGCACAAATATGGCAGATCTTTAAAACGCTCCCAGGCTTCATGGAGCTTCTCGTCATCTCTTTGCAGAAAGTCTTAGGCTCACTATTTTGCTTGGAGGGAAGAATTTGGCGAGGAAAGCTCTTATCAACTGCTCCCAGGTGGTTATGCATCTAGACAAAAAAGTGTGCAACCAAGTCCCCACCTAGTCCCTTAATGAGAAAGGGAACAAGCGCAGCCAAATTGCATCACTAGAGAATCCATTTAATTTTAGTATATCACACACCTCTAAAAGGACCGAGAGGTGTAGATGTGAGTCTTCCAAGGGAGTTACACTGAGCTCAGATTGTTGCACCATGGAAATGAGTGCTGGTTTGAGATCCAAGTTGTTGGCGTCTACAGCAGGGCAAGCGATGCTTGAGGTGATCCCTTGGACTCCTGGGGTAACAAAATCACGAAGAGTCCTTCGTTGGTCACCTCCTACCATGTTTGAATTCCTTCTTGCCTTGCATATTTGCTCTTCAATCCTTTGTTTTTTCCTCCTTATACGAAAATTCCTTTCAATCTCAGGATCGAGGTCGTACAAGATCGGACTTCGGTTAAACACAAAAAATTCCAGCAAGCATTCACACTAACACTACTATTGCAATTTAAACAAGCAAAGAAAGGAAAAAAAAATAACAGCAAAAAACAATAAAATACTTAGTCACTTTTGCAACACTAACTCAATAATTAACAGTTTTAATCATCGGCAATGGCGCCAAAAAGCAAATGTCACCTTTCTTAATATTGGATCATTTTAGGGTCCCCCCATACACTTGTGTAAGTCCTTTTTGATCGTGTGCTCAAAGTGGCTCGAAAATCAAAAACTTGACCACTAACGCAAGCGCACGGGTAGTCGTAGCACAAATAAAAGATATCGTTTCTGAGGGACTAATACAACTTACTGAGTCTTGCATAAAATATGCTAACTAAAATTCTGGTTCAAGTGGATTCAATTTAACAATAGCAAATAAACTTTTCTAAATTAATGAGGGAAAAAGTCTCTAGGAATTCTCGTAGTTGTGAAAGGAAATTGGATCAAAAATAATGAACATGTGCTTTCTTCTAATTGGTTAAATTCGAGAAATTGTAATCTTTTCAGAAACTCATCTATTCTTTCGAAATCAACTAAATTTTCCTAAACTAAGCAAAAGTCATTTTTTCCAAACTAATTTGCCTTAATTCAAGTGCAATGTCTTCGATTACTTACTAGCCCTCCTAAAATGCAAATTTCTCTTTTGAGACGAAGTTATGTTAAGTCTTACCAAGCAGTCCAAAAATCAAATGTCACCTTTTAGTTTTTCACTCGATTGTTTCAAGAGTGTAAGCAAATTTCGGCCAACAATCAACTCATAACGATCCAAACACTTGACAAAACGAAATTAAACCAATCATGAAAATAAGAACAATTGTATAGATTAAAACATTATCCAACAACACTTCTGCAAACTATTAAATTCCTAGACTAAAGAAAACTACTCAGACATGATAAAAAATTAACAAACTAACCAACGATTGGCGAAATCTGAGTAAAAAGGGGATTGACTAAGATGACTTTCAACAAAGGGCTTCAAAACTGCCTCAAGAACAAGCTCTCGCACTCAAGACTCACACCAATACAATAACCAAACTAAAAAAGACTACAAAGCTTGAGAAAGAAACTAAAGGCCTAATCTTTGCTATTCTATGCTTTTGTTTTGCTTGGGAATCATTAAGAATGCTGCAAAATGTCACCTTTTATGGAGAGGCTCGGTCGATCTAAGCCACACAGCTGAGGGAAAACAAAGAGGTAGCAATTAAAGGCTCACCACAATCCATGTTGTCCACCATAGGCTGACCGTAGCCTGCGCTGGAACTGGGTTTTTGCTTATCTTTGCTCCATGGGCATGGCAAAACATGAACGACTATGTGAGAGGTCAAAATACAATCATTAAAGGGTAAATCCAGGATAAAAAGGCTAAATATCCTACAAAACACATCAAACAACTATACCTAAGCATAACTCGAGAATAGGAGAGTAAATAACAACTTAAAGCACATAAATCTCCTAAAAACAACACAAAATAGCCCTAAAATGATATACATGTTGAGCACTTATCAAACTCCTCCATGCTTAAACTATTGGTTGTCCTCAAGCAATGCAAAAATTAAAAGTATACACAGCCTCTTCAGGATAGATATAGGTACCGTTCAAATGGAAAAGCTGATTCAAAGGTAGCCTAAAAAGTTACAAAAAATCATTAATAAATAGAATAGGGAATCAGATTTTCAAAGACTTTTTATAGGCCACAATGTTAAACTTGAAAGCAATCTCCCCCAAATTATCAAATACAGTCATTCAACATATGAAGTAAGCGAAACTAGTAAGGCCGGTAGAACCTCACTGTAGTTATGTGGCACTCAGCACTCATGTGTTTGAATTGTGTATATTTATGAAGGTTCTCTCAAATCTCAACCTTAGATGCAAATCTACCATAAGCTTAACAAGATTCTAAAATTCTGCATCACTAAAAATGCAAACACATTAGACAATCATAAGGGCTTGTAACGGGACTAAGGGTAAAGGTAAGAGGAAACAAATGTTTTTGGAAATGAGGAGCTACAAGCCATAGACCAAGAGCTAAACAATTCCAATGCATCTTCTTAAACCATATGAATTCAGAATAGATCCCAAAATAAAGAGAGAAAGAGTTGATAATCACAAATAACTTAAATTCCCACCAAGGCTAACTGCTTTCCTCTTTTTTCCGTTCTTTTTTTTTTTTCATTTTTTCACTTTCGATTTTTTTTCTTTTTTTTTTGCCATAAATACTTATCATTTTTTTTAAAAGGACAGCCAAAGGCTAAATCCATAACGAATTTTAAATTCTAACTCTTCTTTAAATTTTGTACAATAAAACAAAGGATTAATTAATATCTCACAACCCTACACCAAACAACCAAATTACACCGCAAGATATCATTCCATCTTACTAACGCCTTATGATGCATAAGGATAGAACACTCCTCTAGCCTTGGCTTAAAGTTAAGACAAGTATTCAACCATGGGTTATAACAGGAGGTTCAAATCAAGAAAAACAAATACAGCTCAAAGGGGCTAATAAGGGATATAATACACAACTAGGGTGACTATTTGGCCGTGGGGTTCAATGAATCAAAGACAGAAAAATGCCTCAATCATATTGCCTAAATGCATATGTGAAATGTGATCCTGAACGAGAATCAAAGCAAGTTCCAGAGAATTAACGTTAAGGGAGAATCATACATGAAAGAAATATAAGCCTAATTTGATAAACAGTCTCTAAAGGCTCAAAGTCTCACGGGACTTCTACCAAAAACAAAGCTAGCTCACTAGTAAATACATTCCAAAATCTTATAAACACTCACGGGGTAAAATAACTCGCATCCAACAAGTCAAAATATGGAATTCATTTCAAAAATGCATGCGTAAACTTTTATGCACAATTTGAGCGAATCAAAGGATCAAACTGAACCAAAGAAAGCTACCAAATTGATAGAGATCACCATCGAAGGATTTTTTTTCTTATTCTTTTGTGTTTTTTTCTAACTTGTTAATTTTTTTCTTAATTTTATCTTTTATACATGCTCCTGCAAACTAAAATGTAGAAGAAACTAATAAAAATGGAAATGCAACCGATAGTGCAAAGAAAACTAAATGCACTACTAAACAAAACTAAAACAATCAAAAACTATAAAAACTACCACCAAAAACATATACAAAGCACAAACACACCAAACCGAATATAGGTATCAGATGCCAAATGTAATGACTAACTCCCCCAAACTTGAATCACACATTGCCCTCAATATGGGCACATAATAGAAACGGGAAGGGGAGAAGCACATAGCATAAAACAAGATCAGAGATGAGGAGGTGGAGGAGGATTGGGTGGTTGGCCATAGGAGATATGACAATCTTGCCAGGTCTCTAGACATGCCCTATAGTCTTGGAAATATTGTGTCTGGAAAGCAAGCAATCCACGAAGCTCATCGTGGCGCTTTTGGACATAGTCTTGAAGAGTGGCGCTCTCAGAAGCAACAAACTCTTGGAGGGAAACTTGCTCCTCTTGAATAGACCTAACGGTGTCGTGGACGTCAGAATAGTTAGGTGGGGGTGGTTGAGAGGAAGAACTAATTCCAGCTTGACTAGACCAAGGGGCTTGTTGGTGGGTGCAGGTTGAACAACCTCCTCATAACCAGGTACCCAATAAAGGTTACCTCGGTGAAGAAGGATAGCGCGGTCAACATTAGGAAGCAGCAAAAGTCGGTTCCCTGCGTCACTCCAACATAAATGGCCAACCTCAAATTTATAAAAGTTCATAATCTCAAAAGAAGCTTGATCAAGCTGCTCAGACCCGAAAACTCTATCCTTAGGGTTAGGCTCAACTCCTAAGAATCTAGCAATAGTAGTTATTATCCCACCAATGACTATCCTACCTTTAGTACTAACAGCAGCACTATGCAATTGCCTTGCTAAAAATGAACCTGGGTCAAGTTGGTCTCCATCAAGGATACAAGACAAAAAGTACAACTCAAGAAGTCTCGGCATACTCAGACTAACGTCACGAGCAAACAGAGAACAAGCTAAGATATGATGAGCTACTCTAATGCAGGGGTTCCTAATATGTGGGCATTTTGAAGAACTGGTATTGTACCCAACATTCCCCGAAAGTTCACGCCAAAGTACATTCGGGTTGAATTCGCAGGGGACTTGGCGACTCGAGATATGCATGCTAGTTGAAAACCGAAAATACTGTTACAGGTACCTAAGTTCAGTTCATATAATTGACCCTAAAAATAGAATGATATATAATTGGCTTGACATTGAGGCCTTCTAGTGACCTCGAGATGGAGTGTACTAAGGAATTCTAAGGTCAGGTTCTTGCATGTATGCTCTTTGATTTCTTAAAAGTGTCCCATACCATCTCTAGCAAACGACCAATGAATATCATCCAATATTCCCAACCGGGCTAACAAATCCTCATCATAATATCTAGCTGCTATAACCATACGTTCATTTAAGCAATTATATCTAGCAGCATAATTAGGGCTCGTCAAACCAAGGGGGTGAGGAATGTTACCTCTAGCATGCGCATTAGTTGATGTTCGAGATGTTCTTTGAGGTTGGGGTGGTGCTTGACTTAATAAATCAACCTCCTTAGTGCTCCTTTGTCTTTTGGTTAGTGCCATTGTTGCAAACTCTAAATAAAAACAAAGCTAAAACCAAAAGTAAGAATAAAAACCTAGAAATTGAAGAAATTAGGTAAAAACATGAAAAATAAGAGATAGAAAAGGATAGGTATAGTGGATGAGATGGGTTTGAAGAAAAAGAAGAAGAAAGAGAGGAATTTAGGGAGAAAAAGAGAAGATTAAGTGAAAGGAAAGGATTTGGTGTGAAAATGATTGAACATTGAGAAGAAATAAGAGCATATTAGAAAGATTTGGTTATGGAGTTTAGAGAGAGAAAATGGGGGTAGAGAGAGAGTGTCGAGATGTTGGAGATCAAAGGGGGAAAGCGAAGAGGCACTGCGGTTAAAAACCTAGACTACGACCCGTAGCAGACCACCACAGACCGTGGAGCTCACCTCGGACCATCCGTGGTGTCTACTGGTCCTCGATTTTTTTGATTTTTCTGGGTTTGCACTCCACAGCCATATTTCTGGGGGTACTGACCGTGGTGCCAACATTTTATTCACGTATATTTTTTTCTGTCCCCTTTTGTTTTACTTTTATAACTACAAAAATTGATAAAAATCAAAACTATAAAAAGGGAAAAGGAAAAAAGCTCGGGTTGCATCCCAAGAAGTGCTCTTTTAAGGTCAAGAGCTTGACCCTTATTCTAGCCTTGGTTCGGATACGCTTTACCGCGACCCATAAAGTTAAACTTATTTAGTTGAAGGTACCATCTTAGAGGTTCTGGCTGCAGGTCCTTCATCTTAATAACTTGGTGCCATAATGTACTATCTGCATACAAAACAAATCGCTCTTATAGCTCATCAGATGGGCTGTCATCAACTCATTCAACCCCTATATCAAAATCTACATCAAAACCTTCTACAGGGGGCACAGAGAGAATAGTTTATGGTAACCTGCAGTAATAACTCATTGAAGACTCATTAGAAACAAGAGCCTCGGGCTTGTGAGGTAGCATAGGAGCAGCAAACTCCACCTTACCATAGCCTTGGTCTGGGTCCTCATAAGAAATCCATTTAGAATTAGGACTATCTTCACAATTCTGGACATCCTTCATATCAATCCTAGGAGAAAGGGGTAGTGCATCCAATATAGAAGAATGAGGAGAAACCATGTCATCCTTCCTATGACTAAACACAGCAAATCACCCTTCTACATCAAAAGATATATGACCCTCTCTTACATCAATGTGGTAACCAGCTGTCACCAAAAAGGGCTGGCCTAGGATAATTTGGGCATCATCGGTTTTAGGCATGTCAACAATAATGAAGTCCTCCAATACCTAAATGTCTCCATTATTGATCAGCACATTGTCCGACTTACCGATAGGTTGCGTCACAGAACCATCCACCAATTGTAATGAGAAAGGTGCGACCAGTAATGGTCCTAGGTGCAGCTTGTGAAAGAATAAGATATTATATTGATGCTAGCACCTAGATCGCATAGACCTCTCTCAATTTCTACCTTTTCTACAGTGCAGGGGATAGAAAAACTGCCTGGGTCAGAGAGCTTGGGGGAAAAGTGATGGGAAACTAAACAGTGTTGTTCTCTTTGAATGTGGTCATCTTGCCACCATGTTTGCTCTCTTTACTACTAGCCATAGTTATTTCTCTACCCTCTCCCACTGGAACTTCCTCAGAGTCAGTTAAGTCCTCATCTGCTCCTTTCATGGTAATATAGTTATAATGCTCACGAGGATTAGGTTCGGGTATGCTAGGAAGTCTGCCTGGCGGCGTAGATGAAAAACTAGCTTTTTGGACAATTTGGGTTCTAACATCCTATTATGAATCACAAGCACATCAATCATGGAGGCTAATTAATTAATATACTCATCCTATTTTTATTGCGCCGTAAGTATATTTTCCATCATTGCTTCCAAATTAGACTTTTGGAGAATCTGAGAAGGAGTGGGGGTCTTTGAAAACCATGGGGCACTCTAGCATTCATCGGGGGCACATTTAATGGGTTTGGATTAGACCTATAAGAAAAATTTGGATGATTCTTCTAGCCCGGATTATATGTATTAGAGTAAGGATCATTGATCGGTCTTAGGTTGAAATTTTGAACATAATTAACTTCATTAAGGTTTTGGAAAAAAGGACTTCCAACTTGACAATTTAGAGTTATATGCTAAATTAAAACACAAATTTCAAAGGGGGAAGGGGCACTGGAGTTCGCAACATTAACATTCATTTGGTATAGTCTTTGAGACATGCATCGACTTTGGTAGAAAGTGAAATAATTGCATCAACTTCAAACTTACCTCTAACCCGCTTGCATTGGGCTCGATCTGTGGACTATTGGAAGTTGTTTAGTGCCATCTCCTCGATCAGATTATAAGCTTCATCCTCAGAGTTGCTCTCATTGCCACATCAATAGTGGACCTTACAGGCTGGCTCACACCATTATAAAAGGCTTGAATTGTCATCCATAGGGTACAAATGTAGCAGATCTTTAAAGCACTCATAGGCTTCATAGAGTGTATCGTCATCTCTTTGCAGAAAGTTGGTGACGTGATTCCTTGGGCTCGCTGTTTTTGCTTGGAGGGAAGAATTTGGTGAGAAAAGCTCTTGTCAACTCCTCTCAAGTGGTTATGCATCCGATGGAAAAGAGTGCAATCAAGCCCTCGCTTTATCCCTCAATGAGAAAGGGAACAAGCGCAGCTAAAACTCATCAGTAGAGACTCCATTTAATTTTAGCGTATCACACACCTCTAAAAAGACTGAGAGGTGTAGTTTTGGGTGTTCCAAGGGAGTTTTGCTGAACTGAGTTTGTTGCACCATGGAAATGAGTGTCGATTTGAGCTTGAAGTTGTTAGCATCTATAGCAGAGCGAGCGTTCCTTAAGGCGATCCCTTGGACTCCTAGGGTAACAGAATCACGAAAAGTCCTTCGTAGGTCACCTCCTACCATGTTTGAATTCTTTCTTGCCTCACGTCTTTGCTCTTCAATCCTTTTCTTTTTCCTCCTTAGGCAAAAAGTCCTTTCAACCTCAGGATTGGGTTCATACAAGATTGGACTTCACATAACCGAAAAAATTCCTGCAAGCCCGAACACCAAAACCACCAGTG